>JACGCN010000025.1:600000-825092 GCA_014905825.1 Lyophyllum atratum | reverse complement strand
AGGTCGGACAATGTATGTGTACATAGATATCTGTCACTCGAGTAACCACGACTAAAGCGTCATATTGATAGCTTGCTGCGTGCGTACAGAGCATTCGAGCTGTATACAATAGAAATCTGACTCAAATTCCAGCTATTGGGGCCAAGATTCCGCGGGCCACCAGCAAAGGTCGATTTTTCGTTTGCAATAGTCGGAAAAAAACGCGATTCTGACAGCAAATTTTAGGTTATCATTCTACTGCGATGATGACACCATTGATGTCTTTCCCATGGCATTTCTATACATTTTCCGAGGAAAAGGCGGTCTTCCAGTGATCGATTTCTCTAACGTAATTTCTTCAGTCTGCACTCGCCAGAACTCAGTCTCATGACATTAACTTGAACAGATTTGTGGTCTAGGCAGTGGCCGCACGTTCTCTGGAACTGACCTCACGGACTGCTCGTTTCTAGAGTCGGACATCCGGAACTGTCAAGCAAAAGGGAAGATCGTGACTCTCAGTCTTGGTGGAGCAACATCACAAGTAGGCTTTTCGAGTGATGCAGAGGCGGCGGAGTTCGGGCAGCTCCTTTGGGACATGTTCTTGGGCAAGTTATTCCTTCTTCTCTAGTAACGGTAATCTTATATATTCTTTACAGGTGGACGTATGTGGCTTTCTAAAACTTTGAGATAGGGAAGGTCAACTGACACCATTTGTAGATGGGAGTATTCGACCTCTCGGGAGTGTAGCTTTAGATGGGCGAGCATCATCTTTGAATCTGACCTGAAAGAACATGAGTCTGAATGTTCATAATGCAGTATTGACTTGGATATCGAGAAAGGCACATCAGCCCATTATGCCGCGATGGTTAACAAAATTCGGTCGTTAGCGAAGGGCGCGAGCAAACGGCAAGGAATTCATCGCAGCTCTTCTCAATCTCTCTGACATGAGAATGGTTCTTTTTAGGTATTATATCACCGCGGCGCCGCAATGTCCTTTCCCAGATGTTTTTATTAGCGGTGCGTTGAATAATGCGTTCTTCGACGCCGTATACGTTCAGTTTTGTGCGTACTTTCTTCTTCGTCTTAGCTCCCAGAAACACCTACCTTATGACATTTTCTAGATAATAACTATTGCGAGACATCCGTGCCCTCGGTGCGTCTGGAGGTTCTCGTTGGGTTTTTCGTTTACTTACTTTTTTGTAGGAATTCAACTTCGACGTTTGGTATGGTCACTTCAATACCTTATTTACTTATTTTGAACCAGGATTACAGGGACAAATGGGCCAGAACACAGTCCCCAAATCGTAACATCAAGGTATACCTCGGGCGCTCCCGGATCCTCGAAAGCTGCGGGAAACGGCTATGTCGACATTCAGACGTTGTCGAGAATTGCTAAAGATGCACAACGCCGATATTCATCCTTTGGAGGCGTCATGTTGTGGGACGCGGATGTAGCCTACAGTAAGCTCCCCACCATATAATCGTTGTCTCCGGCCTGAGCAATTTACCCTGCCAATCCAGCGAACAATCGTTATGACCGCTCGATCAAAAATGCTCTCACAGGTGGCGCTCCCAGGCCCAACCCGCAGCCCCCTAGTGGCCCTACGAAAACCTCACCTGGGTCTACCCCAGCAAATACTCCGTCTTCACTTCCAGACCTCAGGTTTCCTGACGATTTTAAAGATCCTCGTAAGACAGCGCGGGTAAAGAGACCCAGCTTCACGCTGGACCTACGCAACGATTTTTCCACTGCAGCCCCTACGGGCCGCACAATGACCTCAAGATTCTTCCGATTCTACTAGAATCATGCCCACCCCTGCGAAAGTGCATGTGGAAGCAATGACAGAACGATATTTCATGTATTTATATGGAGCATTGACGAAAACCTCCCCCATATGTATAAGTATCCACATACGCTCAGATTCGAAATTCCGAGCCCATATGTAACTTCTTCCTAAAACCTCCACGCATGGTTGCCAGGATATGTATAGCTGGAATATACTTGCTTTTTGCCGGACCCGTGGACGCGCCACTCCTTGTGACATTAAGAATGGCGTTCGCCAAGAGGGTTCGCACCTGTGGGACTCGGGCAATGGAAGAATGCCGCGTCATTCGCGGCAGCGGGTTCTTCCTCAAGGTCAGATGTGCTACTTGGCAGACGGCAATATTCGGGCCCGTAGAGAATCCCCCAGGCATCAAGTGGTACCCATTAATATTGAGTTTTACCATACCCCGTCACCAAGCGTGATGACTAGTCTTTTACATGGAATAAACGCGACCAGAGACTCATCTTGAAAGAGCAATTATAGCGTGATCACGCTATTTATTACAGTCCGATACGACATTGAAGGATGGAAGCGAGGGTTTGTTATAGTAGGCATGCATGCTAAATACGAAGCTCCAACACGACCGTAAAGAACACCGGGCGCCTTGAGCTGCCCGCACCCGAAACTTGTCCGAAGGCGTCAGAACTAGAATAACTGTGTGGGGAAAGATGTCATAACCGGAAGAATCCTTGAACTTGCACCATCCAGCATCGCCAAGACAGTCGCATGTAAAATTGCTCCAGGCAAATCTTCACAGGTTTGTACTATATTTAAGAACACCAGCCCGATCGTCGTGCCCAGCCGTGTGAGTGTTTTACGCTGCGTGGGGGAAATCGCGGGGGTACATAGTTCCAAGATGCCGTTCAATACGGGGCCTGCAATTCTCGCGGAGTCGGCTGGCGCATCGCTGCAATTAGGTCGGTGGGCGCAGGCAATGATTATGAAGAAACGCATGTCGACCAAGAATAGCTTCTGATGTGTGTGAGTAGCTCCAAGGGTCCAAGATTATGATTAAGAGTGGGTCATGATGGTGTCAAGATGAAGATCAAGTGTTCCAATAGAGGGTCTAAGCGGCGGGGGCGAATTCCGGGCCTTGCCTTGGGCGACGCCACCTGTTTCGGTTATATGTCGAAGATGCTCCGTCTGTGCCTGCGCCTACCTGCGCGCTCGCCATCGGATCACGTCGAGGTAATGGGGCAGCCTTGGCAGATGGGTGTGCGGTTTCCGCAAGAACAAGACCCGAATATGAAGAGAGCGAACCAGAAATAGGTGGTGGGCTAAGATTAGACATTGATGATCCCTGGTTTATCGGCGTTGAGAACGGAGGCCGACGTCGTCGCTGCAGAGGCCAGGCGGGCATTGGCAATGTCGAGGATGTCTCAGTGGGATACTTGCTCGAAGGAAGATAACGTGGAGCAGCAGGGTCCTGATGGGGGAAGTAACGCCCAGGTGGAGTGCGAGGTGCGACAACGAGATGATTGGGTACCAGACCCGGTCCCGGAGTGGTCGTGGTAGAAAACGCCCTGGCAGCGGCTCTTCTCAAATCTCGGGCAGTGGGTTCTTTCGCTGGTTTGGGAGGCGGGGGAGGGCCAGGATCATAGTCGGGGTTGTAACAATTCCAGTGCATGCCCGTCGGCTCACAAAGCCTTCCTCTTACAGCGTCGAAGGTATAGTACACTGTTTTCGGGATGTTGTCCATAGCATCGGCCATGGATGAGAGTCTTTGATGGAGAACAAACCCAGCGTGGGCGTCATTACCCGCATCTGTGAGATAAAAGTACAATTAGACACGACGAATGAACTTGGATGTGAACTTGGGGTGGACAAACGGACATTCAATGAGTTCGGATGTCAGTTCACCTTCCCAATTGCTGCGTGAGATCCTGCCCTTTGGTAGGGTCAAGTTTTCATAAGCTTCGATAAGCCGAGCAAGGCCAAGTGGTGAGCTATATTTGCCCTTCCATTGCGCATTATCCGCACAGCGGGCAAGTAGAGACAGATCAACGCAATTGCGGGTTGATACTCCACAGTCCCTGTAGAGCTTCTTAACATCATCTATGGAACATCGAATCAGTATATGAGACCGATAGGTAAACGCGATCTGACTCTGAATAGCGACACCAGCCTTGACGAAATCGGGGCTCTCCAGGAAATCTTTGAGTTTCGCAGGAAATTCTAAAGTTGTGTTTAACACGTCATTTGGAGCGCAGGGGGGACGGGGCTACCTTGCATAGCGCTAATCTGAATTAGAAGGATAGTATCCTGGTTTGCAAGCTGGACTAGTGCAACAGGATTCTCGGGCGTGTTATTCGTAAAGGTAGGCTTCCATTCAAGATCGAAGCCTACTGGCCCGGAGAGGGTGTCAACGAGGGTGTCTGCGTCGTCGGGATCGCGAATGTAATGGATGGTGGCATCGGGATGTATTGTGCGCCATGAGTAGGGGTTGAGGAGGGGAGTTGTGGGCATGACTGCTGCGGGTTCATGAGGGCATAGGCGAGGCTTTAAGGGAATGTGGCGAAAGAGGGTATTTTTTGGTGGCAGCGCAGATTGAGCGCACCACACGGCGGACAAGCATCAAGATCAAATTTAGCTCACATCCTATTGGCTGCTATTTGGGGCACGGGCCCGGTAGCTGTCACGCCCCTGTCACGCTCGCGGACACCAAGACGCCAAGCCAGGTCTCTTTACCTTCAGTTCCACGTATCTCCCAAGCCCATCCTGCACGACCTCTCTGCCCTATGTTGCCCTGCTCCTCCCCGCTACTCTCTCCGGACATCCTCGTGCGGTGTCCCAGCCCCGGATGCCCGTCATCAGCGCTATCTTGGCCTTGAAACCGTCTAAAATAGCATATGAATGGATGGTCTTGGCAAAAAAGCTTGGATGTTCACAAAAATAGGTCTGTGTTCCAGGACATAAGAGCCACCTCTGGGCAACCTTTCAATTCTTGGCCCCATCTATCTTCCCTGTTCAGCATGAGCTCCGCCTCCTCCCCAACGCTCGACGGCTCGTCCCTTTCCCAGCCCTCTCGTAATTACGACGAGTTCAAACACATAACCGCATCTGCCTTCTCCGTCATAGAGCAGGTTGGTCGTTCGTTTATCCCAGTCCTACCTGATACCTACTGGCTATAATAGGCTCCTCCTCCGACTCTGCGGGAAATATTGACTGCCTATCGCGCCAAAGGTGACGGTGACCGCGACATGTTGCTTGCTATGCTTAATGCCAAGACCGCAGAGGACCAGGTTGGTAGTCCATGCCAACCTCCTCCACTAGAGCGAATTCTAACTTCTCCGATAGCGTATATCATCTCTTGCTTCTCTTCAACGTACCCTGCTGGAGGTCTACCAGGCTCCGCGCTCGCAGAATATTTCCCAAGCTCCGCCGCAGCCACACATGAATGGCACTCGTCCTTACCCGACGCCGAGCTTCACCCAGTCACCTCATCTATGTGATAAGAAGCCCAGGCGTCAACATCATCAACCACATCACCATCGTCTGCCGTCCAGCAGTCGATCACCTCACGTCCACCATCATGCCAATCTGCCCTCTATGAGAGATGTGCAAATATACCAGCACGAACATTTACCTCGAAAGCGCCATCGTTCATCCCTCTCCCCCCCTTCACCACGCGGATACGAGATACGTCCACACTCTCAGCACGGCTCACAACACGAGCACCTGCCGCCTTCTCCATATTCCTCCTCAGGAAGGAGCGACTCTGCGGAGTATTCCCCTCGTTCACGTGTGTCGATGGCTATTGGATCCTTGCTTTCCTCAGGGCCAAGCCAAGAGGCAAAATCGGAAGAACCGTAAATACACTGTCTCCGTTCGCACGGGATCCGGGTCCGCACCGCTCACTCGTCCAGTCTTATCGCTCGCTTTCCATTTCCAACAATTTATTATAGCTTGTAGTTTGTACACTATCTGTCACCACCTCTTGCAACACTAGCCCAACACATGTTATATTTATAATTAGTTTTCTGGGCGTAGCTATAGTTGTTTCATTGTGCACATGTACCAATCACAGGCCAGACGAATATGATACCCATCGTCTCAATATAGCTCATTATCTGCGACAGGCTCTCTGAAGTAGGAGTGCGAGAAATCCAGGCTCGCTATTATGACCAGGCGCTTGGCCTCGAACATGTGTCCAAAACACCGAATGTAGGGACGCTTGGCGCTTGGATAATTACAGAACGAAATCAATCATATGTTCTCATATGTAACAACCCATTACAGGACAGATGCACACGCCCAACAACCAACGACAGGCTCCTATTTTTGAATTGCCTGGGCGTGATGGGGAATGTAAGGTAATGTATGGTGCTTTGCGGTTGTCCGATGTTTCGGGGAACCCTGTCCTTCTCGATTGCCAAGACGTTATAAATAGAACGCGGGGACCTAGAGGTGCACGTGACGGTCGCGCTCAAACCTTTGTTTGTGGAGGCTTGTTCGAGGCTTGTTCATTCAAATTGGACTCGGAAAACAATCATGTCAGACGATGAGTTCGACGATATTCCAGACGAGTTTTCAGGGGTAGAGGGCGTAAACTGGGACGAGCTGCTGTCAGCCCCTCTACCACCTTCAAGCGCCGTTGCACATCATCACTCCTCCGATCACGAGGACCTCAATCGATCGCCCTCGACACATTATTCGTTTGATGATGAGGAGCTGAACCATGATTTCCTTGCTGAATTGGATGATCTGGAGAAGAACATCTTGCAAGGTGGAACTGGGCCGTCTGGAGCCGTTGGTGTGTTTGGGCTCTCAATCAAATGCTCTTCACAGATTAACTTTGACCCCTTTAGATGCACATAATACGCGTGTACATGGTGACTCTGAATTAGGTCGAGTGCCCCGCTTTATATGTAAAATACATCTACTGAATCAATACTAATACATGTAGCGCGCCGAGATGGTGGTATGTGCCTCGCCCTATGGCTCAGCCTCATTGTCACTTACATATCTATGTCACTAGCTGCACAAAACTTGACCATTTTGGAGACTCTTCATTAGGTGATTTCCTTGCTTCCAAAGTAGGAATTGAATTGACGCCCGAGGAACGGCAGAACGGCGAGATGATCTTGGTGAGTGCCTCGCACTGTGGCTCATCCTCATCCTCACTTTTCACTCAAGTGTCGTCTGAGACCCTCATCCATCTCTCCCGCTTCTTCTCTGGTACGTGGCCATAGTCCTGGAACCCAACGAGCAAACTGAATTGCGACACAAATATCAGATGTTGCGTCACCTTCACGTATGTTCACACTTCCAGAACTGAGCCTGTAGAAGCATCGCTCTCGTACTGATCACCCTCGTCTTGCTAGCGGAGTTTTCCAAGGTGGACGGAATTGGCGATGTTGATCCAAACCAGCAGGTATCGCTCAAGAGACCCCGGAGTGATTCTTTGTCCCCCCGTGGACAGTCTCCGAGCAAGAAGGGAAAGGGAAAAGCCCAGGGGAACGAGGGTGTTTGGCAAGTATTATCAGAATTTGAGGACGAGTTGACATGTCCCATGTAAGTCCTTGGCATACTTCAGTATTTCCGAGGCTTACAGGTCTCGTCATTTTTTGCAGTTGCTCCGATATCTTGTCAGTCATTCAATATGTTCTAATTTTCTGTTCCATATTAAGTCCCTTTAGCGTCGCGGCCCATCTTGCCAACCCTTGTGGCCACAGCTTCTGCGGGGACTGCGGTTGGCAGTGGAAGATGAAAGGTGTCAGTATATCTGTCCGTCGTGCTTTCAACATGTCGTGACGATTGTTCGCTTTCAGAAAAGCAACTGCTTGATTTGCCGCACGGAATTCTCTCGCGAGACACCCATGATCCCTAATTTTGCAATGGACAACACGGTCGAGAAGCACATCTCGGCACTGGGCCAAAGCGGCCTCGCGGAGTGGAAGCTCTGGTGGCAAGAAATATGAAGAGTGGATATCCAGGAAAGAGTAAGTGTGATATTCTACTTTGGCCTCCGAGTATGACGCTCATCGTACTTGAAGGCAATGGAAGAAAGATGTGGCCGACAGAGCGAAGGTTGGGCCCAAGAAGGCGCAGAGGCCGCCGGGAGTGCAGCCGATGATCTTCGATCTGATGTTTGACATCATGAGCGACGATGATGATGAGGACTATGAAGAGACGAGAGTGGTGCGGCGGCGTGCGTCTAGACGCTCACGCCGATAGTCCACGCCTATAGTCCACTGTGCAGGTTCTGCCAGTGATAGAGTATGATCACGGATGACGTCATCATACAGTCTGTTCGTGGTCGCGTGTTGGCGTCTTGTCTTCGACTGTCAACATTTCCCGCCCACTTCTTCTGCCCTCGCATGTCTATCATCTTCATCCCCGCCCTTGTCGACACTCTCCACGTTACTGTTCCCATAGACTTCATATCGCGCAATCCCACGACTGCAGTCTTGAACTTCACGGCCACGCTGCGCGCGGCCGATCACGACCAGCTTGGACGGAAAGGCGGGAGGGTGCAACTTTGGTCAAATATCCCTATCGACGGTGCGACTGGTTCGCCTGGAGAGTGGGCTTCATGCGACTTTGAGGAGTCGACGACAACAGGCTCCGAGGCCAGCGCCTCGACGACTGAGGTGCGCTTGGGAGATGCAGGCCAGGACGATACGGAATCCTCAGAACAAAAGGTTCTTTCGCTTCAGCTTTGCGTGCCTATCGCCACCAATGGCCAGTCGCGTTTTGCATTTACGTATCGCCTCGTGTACCCCAGCGGGGAGATAAGGTGGCTAGGCGAGTTTGGAAAGAACGGTGCGCTTGTCCTCGAGCGGGTGGGCAGGGATCCTGGTCTCGTTCTCGCGGAAGGTTGGGTTCCCGGGGAGGGTGGGTTTGTGTGGACTGCAGCTGGCGAGGCAGCTCTAAAATATTCGGCGGTGATCAGGCTCGTGAATCCAGCTGAATACGCCATTTGGACACTTGGCGGAAACAGGTGAACTTCTTACCAGCCCTCGCCCAGCTGTATCGTGATGCTGACGCGTAAATGATGTGCAGTACAGGCAAATCACCTCTGGCTGTCCTCGTACCACGGCTTGAACCATGCTCTGTATATATACCTCAAGCCTACGTGCTGTACGGTTCCCTAGACGCCGCCGTTTCCGTCCCGTCTGAGGGAATCATTTCTTCCTCAGGGGCGGGCTCTCTACTTTTGAAGCCGCTCCCACGTGGCCAGCCTGGACTTGGCTTACTGGCGAAACACATCGTGGCCCACTGCTCCTCAGATCGCGTGCAAGTAGCAACCCTTGACGAAGATGCAGAGCATCTCATTGTCGCTTCTAAAGGCACATATCCTATTCATGGCATCGTCATTCCTAGCGCTCCTCGTCGCGCGAACCAGGGCCCGTCACGGCTCACAATTTCACTGGATACTCTATGCGCACTTCTACCTCCTCACACAACTACCTTTACGCTTTTCTCGCCTCGGACTCGCGATATCCATTTCTTCAACACTTCTACTGAGTCGGTCACAATTGCAGCTGATGCAATCGGCAGTCCTTTCATTTGAGCCCCGTCGACGATCTTAAAGCCGGTGAATGTCAGGTCTCTATCTTGAGTGGCTATACCTCGGCGCTCTCTGAAAACGCCTTGCCTACTCCTCCAGCGTCCCCCCAGC
This sequence comes from Lyophyllum atratum, assembly GCA_014905825.1. Taxonomy (NCBI): domain Eukaryota; kingdom Fungi; phylum Basidiomycota; class Agaricomycetes; order Agaricales; family Lyophyllaceae; genus Lyophyllum; species Lyophyllum atratum. The sequence continues at coordinate 815,663 of JACGCN010000025.1, read as the reverse complement.
TGCGGCCCATCGCACACTTAACCTCATCTGGGCGAATGCCGGGCGGCAGTGCTACATCCAGCCTCTCGGGATCCGTCCTGTCCCTGCTTGACAATAATGCCTCCGTCCGAGACAAAGGACGAGTTAAAGAGGCAGGAAAAAATGAAGAAGCAGATGAAGATATCACCAGCTCCGATCGCCAGCTGATCGTACGGCCCCGCGAACCGCTCCTAGCACGCCTGAGACTTGTGTGCTCGGTAGTGTTCTTCATCTTGACAATGGCCTTGAAGCTACTCTTCGGCAAACTCGACTCCATCCATGAGGACGACGAAAAGGAATCTGTTGCTGACGTCGACGGTACTGTCATAGATGAGAAGCAGGGTGTTAGGTCTACTGATGCCGACGGCGATGACGCAACTAGCGCGGCGCCTTTGCCTCAAGCCGCCGCCGATGCCCCCGTTTCCAAGTCAGAGGAAGAAGTCTTATCGCTCATAGCGGAGATCAGCGGCGGGACCGTTATCATCGCCTCGTGCTTCACTTCTGCGGCGATGGACGGGGCAGGTGGCGGTCTCAGGATCGAAATGAACGGGCAGAACCTTGAGGTCGAGAAGACGCAGGTCGGCGGTGGTGTTTCGCTACTCGAGTTTGATGGTGGCGGGGGAGGGATGGTCAAAATATCATACAAGACTTGAAAAACATTTCTTTCTATCTGCATTGGAATTCTAGTACGCACTGTACATGTACATGCCGTGCTGTGTGTATTATTTTAGGTTGGGACAACATGTATGAGTATTTTGGATTACGTCTGGAAAGGAGATACGTCTACATTTACAAATGGTCTTCGTCTTGGTGATCGTCACCATCTCTTTTATGTCTTGATTCAAACCTTGAGATCGACTGCGCGACGATGTCATCGAGCATTTCTTGCGGTAGAGCGTATTCAGAGCCCCGCACAGCTATGGCGTACGCAGCTAGAGGCAAGTGTTAAGTTGTCGAAAAGTGGAGTAGGAAGGGACACAGACCATCTTCAATTTTCTCCAGTGACTGCGTAGTCACCGCCTGCTTCTTGGACAGATCACGTATGTACGGTGTCATGCGCTCAAAGTCTGATCTCATCATGAGCTAGGGGGTACCAGTAGATATGTTTATTCGCACCTGCTTTGCAAGACCGGACAAACGCACACACTTCGCTGGCTTTTGTGCGGCCACCCCGGCGACCAATGGCAGAGATCGCGAACCGCATCAGCTCACCGGTAAGATCGGAGAGGCCCAGCATATAGTCGGAGATCGTTAGCGGGAAGTACTTGCGGCCAGGCAAGATTAATAAGATCGAGAAGGCATATGGGGAGCCGTCAGACGTACGGGTACCCCATCTGCGTCGCAAAGCGTCTGCTGCACCCGGTCAAACGGGATGAGTGACCCATGTTCGAGATAATGAGCGAAGCTGAGCGCTTCGATGTATTCTTGGAGCCCGGGTGAGACCTGGCGCTGGTATCGCCAGAAGCGGTCGCCTGCGAGCTCGGACTTGAGGTTGGCGTACACGTCCTGGACCTCGCGTAGTTTCTCGTAGCCGCGGGCAGCGGCACGCAGAGCACCGGAGTTGTCGTCAGAGTCGTCCTCGATTACCATGCGGTGGAGCAGGAATATGGTGCGCTTAGAGAGGTTTGTGACATCGCGACTGGCCTGGTGCGGGTGAGCGGGAGCGCTGGTAAGAGTGTGATAGCAACCTTTATAAGACGTTCTCTGCGGTCGTTGTAGTCATCGAGATCAGCCCTGAAGTCGTCGAAGAGGGCGGTGGTGATGAGCATTGGAGTCACGTGGTATTAGATCAGACCTGGCCGCAGTCATAAGCGAACACGGAACCACTACTTTGTTCGGCCATGGCTTACTCTTCAAAGACGGGCTGCCCAATGTGCAGCATCGTCTCCTCGGCATCACACGCAACCCCGAACTCACCTCGCTCGCCGTCGTTTCCAGTGGGCTCCATCCAGCCGGAGGTCTTATGGCGCGACGACAACTTTACTGCGTATCGCGAAAAGGCACACCCACTCTCGTCAAAGGGACACATAATTGTAGCATTCAAGTATGTTTCTTCTGCTCCTTACAATTCCATCCTGAATGCCGTCTAGTCTGCATGTACCATCAATATACACCCTCGTGCGTCGCTTGCTTTGTGGTTTCGCCCATGTCTCACCTAATACCCCTTGCCAGTCTTCCAGTGACCTGCCTCTCCTCGTCAACATCAGGAACCTCGCAACTCGTCTGCTCTCATCCCTGCTACCCTCCACCTCGCCTGCCACGACGCCTTCTGGCCCCAGCACCCCCTCTCCCTATCACGCCTCCACCCCCCTTCAAGGCGGCGACAACCTTTTCCGCATCGGCTTTATCACGCCGCCCTTTAAAGATAACAAAATTCCTGTCACCGACCACCTGCATGCACATGCGTACATCAACCCGGCCGACCTGATGGGCTGGTGGCGAGGTATCGCTTACGGGCCGCTGGCGTGGTATTCTATCGACGATTTGATTGCTGAGATTAGGTGAGTTTGCGGCGGTCCTTGTCGCCTTTACCTGCGTTCTCATTTCTCCGCCGTTTCTAGAGAGTCCGTTTCGAATAACCGCATCAAATCTGGCTACGACAACCGAACACGGGCACCCATCGACATGGTCCCACACGCCGGCGCCCGTGCTGGCACTGCAGACGGCATAGAGACATCTGAGCCTGGCCTCAGTAACGCCGAGGCTGAACTTGAGGACGGCGATGGCCACACGGCCCATTTGTTGTCGCCCCGATCGCCGTCATTGCTCACACCGCAGAGCCATATACCCACATTACGCGTGTAGACCGACTGGATATCCTCATCACGATTCAGGCGCCTCTATTATTTTATCGCTTCCACGGCCGCTACGTATCATGGACCGTGTCCACGGAGTCCTTTATACTTATATACCAACCAATACGTACTTCATTCATGTACAGTTATCCGCCCGCCATTCCCCAAGCTTAATCTCTACACGTGCTAGTAGTACCGCGCTATTAAATCAGGCATCTGCACACTCTGGTCAGGAATCGCACCCCCGGCATGTCGTAGTGATGAGCTTACAGTAAGACGATCCCGTCAGCAGCGTAGATAGCGCTGCTAGCTGATCCTCGTTGAAACGTTTTGCATCCTCATGCCAGGTGTCCTGATGTGTACGCTTGAAATTGCTCGCGCATTTCCTCACTGTTGTCGAGATGGGGATCTGCGGGCATGAACGGCGAAATGAAACAAGGTGTGCAAGGCAACAATCAGCTCACGACGACCTGAAACGTAGGCGACAGAGGAAACACCCACGGGATCATATGTGTGCTCTGCCAAGATATTCGTTAAAAGCTCAGGCATCCACTTTTCGACGGTATAGGGATACGAGTCGACGAGTGCGCAGATGCCGAGGATAGCTGCGTGGCGCTGTCGGATAGCTTTGCTGTAGTCTGGGTCGTTACGTTCCGGAATGTGGCTATTCTTGGCCAGGCGGATAAATCGATCCTGGTAAAAATAACTGTGAGGAGAAGGGCTGATGTCAATCTTATATTATATTACCTTGAGCGTCAGGACGCTACGCCGAGGAGATAGGCGCAGAATCCCAGACAGCGTTCTTCAAAACAAAGTAAGACCCGGACATAATGGCGAGTCCAAGACGAACTCACGTAGCGGCCATTTCTCGCACTTCGACGACCTCGTCATCTAAGCATTTGCAAAGGACCTACAAAAATGAGTTCGCAAAGGTGACATCAGACGCAAGGGCTAACCTCCAGCATTTCGACAATTATTATGTCACTAATCAATGGGAACTGGCGGAAATAAAACACTAAAAAGTCCTCTTTGGCGCTGCAGACGATGGGAGGAGCCGTCTATCGCTCACCTTGGACCAGAGGCAACGCTTTGAGACGGATTCGCCAAGACTTGCAGCAGCATAAGCCAAGTGCATGCAATGAGAATGATGTGCAACATACTGGCGATGTTTGTATGGTCTTAAAGATAGCCTCAAGGATCTGGTTCACCATGGGCCGAGGTGGTGTCACACCGCACATTCGTACCATCAGTGTGGTCGCCCGCGAAGCAAGTTCGTTGTTATCGTGCACTTAAGCGTCATGTCAGGTCCACTCAGAGGCTGGAATGGAGGCATGTACATACATTCTGTGAACCGGAATAACTCGGGCTGGGAGAAAGATGATTAGCCTTGTACGTTCTGACAGGGAGCGTCAAGGTTTATACCATCAATGGCAAGATATAATCAAAAGTCCCAATAGCATGAACGTCATGCACTGCCTGATAGAGCCACTTGCACACAGTAACGCCAACCCTGTCCACACAAAGCGTTAGACCTGACCGCATTCCGATAGATACGACCTGCACCTGTCATAGGTTGACTGGAACCCACGGACACCAGGCACTCGCTCCTCCCGCCATACCTTGAAGCGTTCCACGAGCTCGAGAACACGGCCTTTATGGAAGACTCCTCGCATGCCCATGATGTCATAATCCGCGGGAGCGACCCGGCATTCTTTAACAAAAACCTCAGTAGTCGGCACAGAGGGCTTGGGTGACCACTGAATCATGAGGGACGGTGTTAGTAGATCATTTTCTTTCGTTGGACAACCTCCTAGACCTTGATTTTCCCTGTAAAGGCAAGAATCTCGCCAATATATGCACGAACCTGGACGTTATGTGAGCATATGTTCAGCTAGTGTGAAATGGCTACTCACGTCATCATGCTCGCCGCCAATCTCAGGCCAGGAACGCGCAAGTGTGTCATCGGTCCACGCAGTAAACTTGCGACCGAGCTCCTCGTAGAAAGCACGGAACAGGGAAAGGATCTTAGTTGCATCAAACGTCATCTCGGCGTTGTAATCGACGTTCTGAAATTCATTAGTAATGTAGTCGACCAGGGGCTGAACTCGACGAGGGTCTTTGTGGTAGAAAATATACTGTTTAAAGGTCAGCGCCGATTCTCCCCAGGAATGAGCGGGGAGCCCATACCTCGAAGAATGATGTCCAGATCCGGAGGGTGTCAGTCTTGATATTCTGACCGAATATCCGCTTGATGAACGGGGTAAACCACTTCCAGAGGTTCTGCTGCTTAGAGGTCGGCCAATGTTTTGAGCCTATGGGTTTGTCAGAATCAGAATCAGAATGAGTACCTCGGGTACTTGCCACCAATGACACCTGCAACAAGCTCCGCGGCCGCTCGTTGCTTGTTTTGATCTTTGTTTTTGATCATTTTCTCCATTGTGGGGCGCAGTGCCTCAAAAGGTTCGTCTTCTAACAGCTGGACTGTGGCATAAATTAGCAGATGTACAGCTTACACACAATTCTACGCACATATAGATTTGACAAGGGAAACATTATCTTGTGTGATCGAAGTTTCGTGGTTCTCTTCCGAGTAGTGGCTAGCAAGTTTCACCCAGTATGAGGGATCTACGGCGGAGTTGCGCAACGTCTCTAATGTATCCTTGCTTGAAGGATCCCATGGTTGAAAAGCCGACTTTGTGGGATTCGGGGGAATGTACAACGTTATTGAATTCTCCCAGGCTACCCATCCTGGTGGGTCCTGATCCAGGAATAAACTAGAAGAAAGATCAGCTGCGAAAGAAGTCCAAATCCACAACTTTTACTGACGGAATCCTGATCTCTTGGTTCATATCAAACTTTTCTCTGAATGCGGCTAAGGTCTTTGATGTCAATTCGTGTGAGGGCTCCACGACAACCTTCATCTTGAGTGGATTGCGAGTTCGCATGAGGGCCAAATCTGCTGGCGTCATGCAAAGTGATCTCAATTTGACGTTGCGGGCGCTCTTGGAGACGGCTCGTTGCGCATACTGCATCCCTGGTCAATCAACGCAAAGAGAACGGAATGGGCGGATACTCACGTAACGCTTGACGAAAGATAATGCGGTTATCGATATGAACATACAGATATATCTTTAAACTCACGATAGTGGGATGATCATCATGAACTCTGTCCATGAAGAACTGCAGATGTTCGGACGACGTTGGTGCGTCACGTCGCACTAATGTTCGAAGACATCTCGTAGCCAAAATCTCATACCGCCAATGGGTACGCTCCGAGTTTCCAATCTCCAAAATCATCACAATCTATGGTACAATCAGGAACAGGTCAACGCGGACGTGATGAGCCACTTACATTACTCTGGATAGCATCGCAATTTTTCTGGACACGATCAATCCGTTTTTTGCTGCATCTGACCACTAACAAGCCGTCCTTGGGACTATTGCCAATGTCCAGGTTGGCCTTCAATTGTGCTATGGCCTTGTCCACCCGCGGTGTCGGAATATTATACACCAAATAACACGGCTCCAAGAAACTCGCAAGACCTAAACATTAGTAACCATTAGCAGCTAACAAGGAGGGTTAAGAGGTGACATGCAGTTCTCGGCTACTGCAGAAACGCAATCTTGAATTGAGGGCTGTGTGAAGAGGTATCAGGTGATAACACAGACTTTTTTGTCAAGAAATAGTGACCTTTTCATTATGTTGACATCTAAGGAGGCCCCCGATAATTTTCGGAGCCCATGTAGGTTCTATCGACGCCATGTCAAAGACCTTGTCATCTGTGATTCTCGGGAATTAGACGCACCAGATATGGCATACTTCCCTAGATAAGGCGAATTGATAGTCCACAATGCTCCTTTCATCCGGTCGTCATCCGTTCCGGGCTCTAGGGCCTTCAGCAGAACTGGAAGTGCGCGGCGACGCACACCATCGTAAATCTGGTGCAACGTTTAAGACGTTCCACTACCATTGGAAGTAATTGCATACAGACCTCACAGACGGATTCTAGCAGAGATTGGCTCAAGCTGTATCATTTTCATTAAGTGTTTGCTCCACCAAAAGGGCCAGGTAAACGATACTGACCGCCTAATGCCTGCATAATTCCAGAGTGACCACTCTACCACGTCGTCGATAAGAGCGTCCTCAAGTGGCCCACGCCGCCGCTCGATTGAATTCCAATGAAGTCGTGCGGAATGATAAAATCTAGTAAAGATATGTGATAACCAATAAGAAGAAAGCAAAGTATACTTAACATACCGTGCCCGACGAACATAAACAGCTCGCGGCCAAACCTTTTGGTGAGCGTACTGGCGAGCTACGTTTTTCTCATTTCGATACTGTTCGTCGTTGTGATTGTAGCTGTCCAAATGTTAAATGATGCAAAGCACTAGGGCATAGCTACATACCTATCTCTGCTGTCTCCATATTCAAGCAAGTATGTCCGCACAGCTCTGACCTGCAACAAATGAATAAAGCAAAGGCAAGAATCAAGTTTCACTCACTAGCATATCAACAGCGTCGACTGTGTTCTCTTCACCCTGTTGTTGCAACGACACCGAAGCATTATGGAGGAACGTCCCAAACCGTTCTTTCAAGGAGGCCAAGTATTGGTATCGTGGGTCCTCCGGATCGGTGAGGCAGAATCCAGACGCCACGGGTTCGACTGAAGCAATCATTTCCGGAACTTCCTCCCTAATCATTGTGAGCGATGATGTAACGCCATGAACAAATGAACGTACATAATATCGCTGGTCAAGGTCGCATGTTCCAGTTGTTCAGGTGTAATCGTCTCCTTGAGCAATGAAGGCACTCCAGAGAAGGCGTTGCGAACAAAACTGAGATGCCTGTACAGAGTGTCTATTAGACATGGCTGATATTGCAAAGAGCTCTGACGAACCGACAGAAGTCATTGCGCCAGACTTCGTCGCGAGCAACATCTGTCGGGGAGATTCGATCTGGGTCTTTATTTTGCATTGAAATCATCTCGACCTACCGTTTCCGATCAAACGTTCGAGGATCACCAGGGTTGGCTCGACAAGCGTCTTGAAAATATCAAGCGCGAACTGGATCTCCTCGTCATTCGGCGAGTGCCACGAAATCTAGAAACTATATGTGAATGTTCGAAGCAAGGTCATTTGGAGCGATCCTAACCGTGACTTCATCCGGTCCATATAACTTGCCCCAGTGCCGGTGATGATTGGTTTGAAATTCTGAAAGCAATCACGCATTAGATATCGCTAGGTATAACTTTGTGTGTCATACCAGGACTATTCCACTCGTCGGGGTTAGCTAACTTATTCTCCAGGGGGTAGGTGTGTGTTAGCGTGAGTAATGTGCTGGAAAGGAGTTTCCCACTCCATGAATAACCACGTTTTGAAAAGGTTTTGTTATGGAGTAGTTGCAAGAGCGATATTAGATCATCTTTATACTTCAAGAGCTATCCAAACCAGTCAATTTAGTAAAATGTTGATGAGGGCTTAGACGTACAGAACGCCCGTCACTAATGGGAGCTATAAGCTCAATCAAAGATGTGAATTTTGTTCGAACACTTACTTATATATCGTGCCTCGTAAAATAGCCAGGTCTACAGAGATCTCTAGGTGAGCATGGGTCCATGGGAAACGAAAGGAACATACTCCAGTGTAAAGTAGCATCTGATGGGAGGGGGTTGGAAACGGATGTTGTCCTGAGGGAACTAGCCCCATTTTCAAGTTCAGTCCGAATATTCTTTGCACAGAAATGGAAGAACTTGGCGAGGGTTTTGACAGGGTCCGCGTTCGCAACACATTCTACAAGTTGATGGATTGCCCGCACTGCATTAGGCCGCACATTCGTACTGGCGTAATCAAAGATCATGTTCAGCACCAAGTCATAGAGCGGCTCAGACAAGTGCACACAGATCTGACTGCAGGCACCAGTCACCGCATCAACAATCTGGACTATTATTCGTCAGTAAAACTACTACAGGCAGAATAATATGATTCACTTTCGGTTGCTCCGCCTGCAGACCCACCGGGGCCTTCGTCTGGGAGGTTCTCCAATAACTGAATCACTCTGCGGATGAAACTAGTTACCCAGTCGGGAAAGCTACCTGTGGAATCCTTTGCACAGCGTCAGGTCCAAATGAGAATTGGGAATGCGCAACGCTAACCTTGACCAAGGCGTCCTCCTCTTCATCCGACAACCTAGGCTCAAGATCAGTGTAGCGACCATCCATCTCATCCAAGGAGAATGAAGGTAGGGACAAGGCGTTGTCCGGGGGCAATATCGGCTCTGCGTCGAGAACTGGTCTCTGTTCCTCGTTTGTAGTCAGATCGCCAATCTTGATGAACTGGGATATCTCAACCAGAAAGGCGGTGGTGCAGAGCTAGGGCCCATATTAGTGATGGTCATTTCAAGAAGGCATAGAATTCTACAGTTTTAGACGGATCGTTCTGTGTTTGGGGTGAGTAGGAGAATTAAACAGCACGGAATGTCATACCAGATCAATCCCTGGTATTAAAAGCTCCAGGATCGGCACCAGGTGTTTTGCGCCAGGATAATACACCTCACGAGAAACAATCGCTGGCGCAATAGCTCCTAAGGCCTTGATGACCGCAATCGTCCTCTGAGTCTGCAGAAACATAGATTGAATGATGAATCCAGATTCGAGGGCCCGGTCTGACTTACCTCAACTAAAGCTTCCAATGATGGTACTGCGCGTTCAAGAATGGGGTGCAGTATAAGATCGGGCTCCATGACACTCATCGACTTCAAACAGCTTTGTATGTTCGACACCGTTGTAGAGTCTTGGGAAAACACCGCTAGGAGAGTCACAGTTCGAAGTGACTTGACGAGTTCTCGTTTCATCGCCTTCGTCAAGCGACGATGCTGCAAAAAATGAGATAGTTAATGACGAATGTGAGCCGATCGCGAAAATACTAACCAGTGGGGTTTTGCATTCCGGTTGTTGTTCCTCGTGCCACCCTAGAAGATGAAATGGGCCTCGCATCGAGACAAGTAGAAGAAGTCAACCTTACGTTTGTTGAAGTCATATACAATATATTTGATAAATGCGCTTAGCTGTCAGCAGAAAGTCGTGAGCGGTCACGGTTTACATATAGCACAGGTAACTTACATCATTTGTCCATGCCCCAGAGTTGGAAGGATGGAAGAAACTTTCCGTGGAAGCGATCAGCCTTGCTAACGAATCGAGAGCTCTTGATCCAGCCAAATAAGTCCTGGGTACCGGATGCCCTTTCTTGCCCAATGGCGCCGAGAGATATTCCTGCAAGGTGCTGTTCTGAATCTGGGGTGTGTTCGTGCCAGACGGCAAAGGAGAGAAGAGAGGAGTGGCAGCATTAGATGCAGGTACGGGAATGCCATCTGGCGCCATCGAATAAACGATGATGCGAGCCAAAGATACTGATAGTTGTTTGAGTTTTCACATCCTCTGATATGTCAAAATGGGGCATACTGATCCTCCAAGTTGGTTTTGGCAGCCTGCCTATCTCAAATCCGGCCTGGCTATCTGCATTCGGTCCCGTGGTAAGCGAGCCGGTGTCTGCTAGTGGTATCTCTGAATTATCTTCTAGGTCAACATCGGCTTAGGAAAGTGAGGACGACCATACACACCCATCGAAGCAAGGCATTTGCACATGAGGAGATGCCACTCGTGTTCAGAGAAAATGCCAACGTCTTTGTACAAGCCAGTCCATTGAGCTTCACCTTGCATTTCCTCTTTTGCCCAACTGGGTCTGTCCTCGCCTTCCACTCTCTCATCGTCTGGAAGTTCCGCAATTTTGCGCGGATCACTAACGGCAGGATTGACATGCATCTCGGCCAACTTTGAGAGAAAGTGCAACATCCGTTCATCATACATATAGGAGTTTATCGACTCCCACATCCGAAATAACATAGGCAGATATGATTGAGGGTGGGTGAGGGGTAGAAACGTGAGGAGGTAGTACTGTGGTGCGAGAATGTGCTGATGACGACAATAAGAAACGAGACCGATAAAGCAGCTAATAATAGCTCACATCTAGCTTGGTTCCGTCAATGAGCGGTACGAAGGTTGAAAGCATCTCTTCGATCGCAGCAGGTGAAAAGAATCTTCGTGCGTGGTCGGCAAGGTACCCCATACACCACGATAGTTGACTATACATTACGGTGATGAACACTGAAAACAGTTGGCAGGAGAGTACGTACGTGTATTCAAACTGCCTCCGTGTCAGGAACAAGTCTGCCTTAAGGATGTCATAGATTGGTTTCCACGGCAGCCTCATGTCCTCAATGGTTATTTTCTTCTTCGATTTCGTCAAGTTCGAGAAAGCGTCGGCACATGTCGCCACAACTTGCGTCGGCATCCCGGGAATTATGCAGACTTGGAAATAAAGCTTGGCCAAATGAACACGCTTCTCCTTTGGAATGGGATACTTTAACATGGACCAGCTTCGAGAATGTGAGCAGAGACGCTAGCAAAGTACATGCAAGACGTACTAGGTTAACATGCTGTCCCACTGCATCAGACCGACATCATAATCCTTCGCTTCTACGGCCTGCACGAGACGCAAGATAATAAAGTCAAGCATCTGCATCATCTTGCATAGCGGTTCAATCGAGTAGGGCAAAGAATTTGCGTAGTTCTTGAGCTTCCGGATGCACCGATCATCTGCGGCTGCGTCATCAGTGTCTTCGTCCGCAGGAAGTCTAGGTAGTGCGCCATCGATGCTCAGCATCGAAATGTCGGGGGGAACCATGATGGGCTCTGGGTGCTGGGAAGAGGGCGCAGGTAGGTGGCGTTGTGTGTATTTATGTCGAGTTCGGCGCTAATTTACGATCAAGGGTGGACGCAGGCGGAATGCGGAAGAACAAAGGTGTCAGATATTACGACGTACTGGATACGGCGGGCAGTCTAGTTGGGTATTGTGGAGAGATGGATTATGAATTGATTGTGGGGCGCTCATCTCAAACATTTTGGAGAACAAATGGAGTGAATTGATGGGGGCGAGACTCCGATAACACATCAATATAACTCTGGCGTATTCTACATCTCAGCTTGTCGCGCTCAATGCTACTTCGTGAAGTTCCGTTACAGCCCTCTCCCGCACTAGATCCCATACCCCGTCTCGTTGCGCTCTAATATCGCCAAGGCCCTCCCGTATTTCCTGCAGCCGTTCCACATACTCGCGTCCGTCATCCTGAAGTTCTCGTAGGGTCGCTAATGATTTCTCCAGGGTTTCAAGCTGCATCTCTGGAGAAGCAAAATGAGATGGTTCAAAGACGGGTGAGCCACCAGAGGGATAGGACAGAAGAAACAGTTTGTGCACGGGTGGTGTAAGGTCGGGTGCCCGAGCGAGTCTTCGAGCACGGTCGTCGTCTTCGTCCGCATCCGCATCCTCGTCCTCTCGCTTGGGGATGAGCGATGAGTCCCCAAGGGTTTCGTCAGGATCTTCACTCATGGCCTGCCACAGCCTGCCTAGGGCCCTTCGCATTGTTGCTTCCCCTTCAATAAGGCCATTGGTGGCATGCTCCAACTCGTCCAACAGGTTTGAGCGAAATGTATGAGTAACAGACTTCTCCATAACGAATGATGCGTAACTAAGATGTTGGGGATCAGGAGGGGGGTATGGTGAAACAAGAGGAGGAGAAGGCGATCGTTGCAAATGTGGAAGGGTGGGCGGAGACGGTGATCGTCGTTCTTGCGGCAGTAAAAGCTTTATCCGTTTCCTTGCACGTTCTTCTTCCTGCTAAAATGGTCGGTATGAGGGTAAAACAGCTGTAACGAGAAACTCGCCTCCCAATCATCCATTGCCGGACCCCATGACGTGATTTTACCTCGACGAACCCATCGGGCGCCTTTCACTGTTTTGTTTCCCCAATTCCCACCTCGCGAACCAGATTCTAGTGTCTCTTCTTCCGAGTCGTAGCCATGCGAGGGGTAGTACCAGTTGTTGTGGTCGCTCAAAGGGAGTTGTGGGGAAGGCTCATCACTAGGACCGAACCATGAACTTCACGACCTCTAGCACGAGTAAAGGAACATACTTGGGCTGATCGGGATAGTGTGAAGGCTGCCCAGGGTTACTGGGAACACCGGATGGATATGGGTGGAGGGCTTGGTTCTCCATGGACGCGTTTGAGAATGAGGAGACGTGATTTCTCACGAATCTCACAAATACCACATTAAATAAATAAATAAAGCAATTAATAATAAGCTGCTAAGTATAGTACTGTGCAAAGCTCGAAGGGGGGAGATTGCAAGGCCATGCTCCGTCTAAAATCACCTGTTCAAAAACCTGTTCACAGCATCGGAATAAATCCATAGAAGCCCGGGAGAATTCGAGCTGGACGAACAGTCAACCGCGGTCATTTGCCTTAGGATCAGAAATCACAGACCGAGTCCTCATATCCCATTCCGACGGTACGTCCCATATAAAAATGGACCAGCGTCGGCAGACTGACTGCGCACCTACTTTTTAGCTTTTTCCTGAGCGGTTTAAATAGCGCCAGATCCCGAGTGTACAATGCAGAGTGCGACAAGCCTAAGACCTTTAGGAAATATAAATATCCGGAAAGGATCATCGAAATATGGCGCACCGATAGAAAATTCCACAAGCTGTGTCCAACGATAATTTTATTCTTTATGATATTGGCGACGCGGAGTTGGACGTCTTGGAAGTGGGGGGCTGCATTCGAGCGTACATGATCCAAGTCTACCCTCAAATGGAAGACTTTGTTTACCGTTCACCAGGTCGTTATATTGTAAGCCCGTTTCCTGTGGCCTATAATTCTCTATTTGGCGCCTAATGGGTGGGTCAATGAGCGATACACGCAATCACTTGAGCTCGCTAACGTGGGACGGACGAATGTGTCTAAAATAGTGGAGCCTCGGTAGTCGACGACAGAGACGCGGCTGGAGACGGACATATTTAGGGGGAAAAGGCCGGATATCCAAAGGGTTGACGCACGCGACCATCGGTATTTCTTGGATGCGATGGTTTAATTCGACGGTGCCGATATATACAACTACAACCGCAACACTGACGTACTTTCTGTTTGAAATGTCAATCTTGTGGTTTGCAGGGTGCATGAATACGAACCATACGTACTCTGTTGTCCAGAAAGATCCGGATGGATAGACGGGTGAGACTGGAAGTGGGACAGATGGGCCGCGGGTCGGATTCTGGTCGTAATAACACGTCGCTGGGCACTGTGAGACATATCGACCATAGCGGTCGAAACTAGAGGAAGGGGGAGCGGGATACATGCATCGACGAGGAAATTGAGCACGCGCAGAATATCAAGGATCGGAGAATGGAGTTTTATGGCAGCATGCAACAGAATATCACGTCAGAGCAACAAAAATCTCTCCCCAAGGGGCGGTAAATGCGCTGACGTGACACTGGGGAGGAAATGTACACAAACCGTGGAGCGCGATTGTCCTTCATAGGAATTATTCAGGGGGCGGGTGAAGGTCGCCAGGTAGCTGTCGAATCAACTGCGTCCAACGATAGATAGGGGAAGCCCGAGAAAGCCTGCCTCGAAGACCCTTCACTGTTTCCGCTGACTGCATTAAAACGTTCGAAAAATTAGTACACCAGTCTGCACCAGATACAAACAGTTACAGGACCAATGAGCGACTCGATCAGGTCATTTTTTTTGACAGGTTACCGAAGTAGAAGCCCGGCGCTGACTTCAAATGGTGCGGCAGAGAAGGCGCTTGCGTGTACACGTATTCTATCACTGGCGCGAGGTTCAAAGCTGGATCTCGCCTCTTGTCTTGGGGTCACGGTAGGTGGGCTGATTAGGAAAGCAAATTGCCAGGTCCGTCGGGATTCTCAGGCACACATACTATCAATAGGCGTTACACTTGTTCTGAATTTACATCTGACATAGTGGTTCTTGCCGTCCCTAGAAAGCTGAGTTGAACGCGAAAGATATTCAGCAGTCGGCACCGAAAACGAACCATCTAATAAGCTTTAGGTCTGCGCGTTAAAGAGCAGCATCTGAGGACTGCGCCTTTTTAGGTTCGACCTCCAAGCGAGAGCCCTCTTTCTGGGCAACACTCGGTTGCTCGAAGCTCTGCATACCCGTCAGGCCCCAACGGTCCATCATCGCCTTATCCTGAGATTTTCGAAAGATTTTAGTGGATGGTTGATATATATGTAATGCCTTACTGACCTCGTCCCAGGGTGAACCTAGACGAAGGAAAGAAGAAGCCCGGAGAGTCAGGATCACGGCTAAGATAGGTAGGTCAGGAGACCTTACACGGTGTCGTTAGCATTTGCTCCCCAGTGAAAACAGCATTCGCGCCGGCCATGAAACACATTGCTTGTTCCGATTCGGCAAGGGTGTTCCTTCCTGCTGCGAGGCGAATAATGGTGCTGGGTAGTACGATCCGAGCAGTCGCAATCGTGCGAATAAGCGTGTGGTAAGGAACAACCTATTTCAAGAATCACCCAACGATACGCGGGAGAAACATCGGTGTACCGACCTCGTTCTTTTCTAGAGGTGTCCCAGCAATGGGGACAAGAGCGTTGACAGGGAAAGATTCAGGATGTTCCGGCATGCTAGACGAAGATGGAGTCGGAATCAGAACCCCGAATTTCTAGGCAAAAAGGACTGGACGTACTTCGAAACCTCCCAAATCAAGCCAACACGGTCTGCGTCAGATTCTCCCAGTCCAAGAATGCCTCCGGAGCATACACTAATTCCAGCGTCGCGTACAGCGGTGATAGTGTCTAACCGTTCGTCATATGATCGCGTGGTGATGACCTTTGGGGCAGATATAGCGATCAAATTTCGCCTTGACTTGCATACGTATATGACCTACTTGAGGGTAAAATTCTCGAGATGTATCGAGATTATGGTTATAAGCAGTCAGTCCCCTGTGGATTGATCAATACGTTTGAAATGACACAAGAGAGCAATCCTTACGCTTCCTTGAGCTGTCGCGCCTGTTCTGGAGAGAGCATACCGAGAGTTGTGCAAACTTCCATCCCCATGCCGCGGACCCCGCGGACCATCTCTAAAATTCGCTCAAAGCCACTCTTACGGCCAGCAAGATCTCTCCAAGCAGCACCCATGCAAAAACGAGTGCTTCCGTTCTCTTTCGCCTTCCGAGCTGCCTCAAGTACAGGTTCCAGCTGCACTAGGCGAGAAGCCTTGGTGGCGGTATCATAACGCGACGATTGTGAACAGTAGGAGCCTGGATCATGCTCGATGGTTGACTGGAAAGTGAACGAAACGACTCACAGTCCTCTGAGCACCCTCCGGCTGCGAAATGGAAGTCGGATCAGCAGCAAGGTGATAGAGGGGCGCTAGACATACTCTTGATGTTCATGAGGGTGCATAGCTGTATCTTGCTGGGATCGTGATGCTGGCGATGAATGGATGAAGCACGGAACACCAAGTCGAGCAAGGGGGTGTCGTAGATAGCTTGAATCTCCTTCCTTGCCCAAGTTCGTGGAGCGGTCCCGACGGTGCGGGGATTAGAGGCATGGGTGGCTAGAGTTCGCGTAAACTGAGCCGAGCGTCGAAGAGGCATAGCGGAAAACATAGTGTCTGTCCTGCTCGAAGATTAGACACCGGCGGGGGAGCGAGGATCCGGTTTGGTGGCTGGTGGAAACAGTCCAAACCGTTGGGGACTCGAGTTACCCGCAGATCTGAGATTCAAAGCTATCTACGCGAAATCCCGTGACATTTTCTATTCTTCCCTTCCTCAAGAAAACAACGTCCAACGCCTGTCCATGGCCAGTGTCGAAGTACGTCAAACCCTCAGCTGGCTAATCTCTCCTACCATTCCCAGCCGCGTCAAAGAGGAGAAAGTAGAGCCCAGTAATCTTAGGTGCCGACCTGTGTTAACACAGCCTGATACGAGGCCGGTCGCGTTTACAACGCGTCCTTCCGTTTCAATTATCGTGATTTCGGGCAATCATTGTCTGATGGCATTATTTAACATCTACCTGGAAGTTGGTCAAGGAATCTCAGGCCGGTTTTGTCTAGCGCCTCTAGCAGGTCGGTATAACGACGTGGTATGTCGATCGTATTGAATAGCAGGCTATATTCCTGGAAAATTACAGAAGCTGGACTGGTGAGCTATCGTATCTACCATTCTATTTGATGTCAGTGCATCCAGCCAGCGTTCTTTCCTTCTGCAGACATGAATTAAGCAATGTAACAGGGACTTGACGCGGACGGTTGGGTTACTTCGCTTTCCACCGTGGCACGTAGATGAAACCTGAGCTCTGGGAAAGTCGGCTCATTTGCTTGCGACCTTGCTTTATATAAAGTGGAAATCTCGGCTTATCATCCTCTGTGGTATGGCTATGGGCATACCCTGCGTTGACTCACTGGCAACCTATTGGCCGTTTATTTGCTGTGTCTTGTTAGCTTTGCTGCTGGATGTATCCGCAGCGAAAGGAGCCTATCTAGAAATGAACAGACTGCCACTCCTTCTCTCCATGTTGTCGTTTCCGCACCAGCCACTTTGTCCCTCCTTGATACTGGCTACCGCTTCACTCGCGAAATCGTTTGCCTTCGTGTCCCCATATGAGGCTGTCCTAGTGACGTGAACCATCTCTGCGTGCATCCCAGAATTGCTATATAGTCCTATGGGGAGTTCAACGTTCAACGGCTTGGCTAGGGCAGCTGACTTGAAATCTAATGGACTGTACATCTGTATGCGTCGTTCCCGCGTTGGAAATCGAAGTCTCCTGGTCTTCTTCAGAATCTTTGGGGAAATCAGTGACATGTTCGCTCCACGCCTATCTCTCGTCGATTGGTTCTTGCCGACGTTGACAGTGCTGGTTCGGTGCCTTCGCTGACAACATCTGTGATGAGCTCTAGACTAGTCATATAAATTATGACGTATTCCAGACAGATTTTCACCACAGTATCTATGGGTGACAGATTCCGGATCCGAGCGTGCATATCTTGAATGGTATGGTGGTACAAAAAGCGTCGGTAATAATATCTACAACTATGCTACATGACCAAGGTGGAAGGCGAAACTATTGAGATTATGTGCGAGCGGAGCGCGTATGACGATGGTTCGTTCGTGTGCGTGGTGTTCATAAACAGACTCTCTGACTGGGTTTGGGTATTCGGTTTACTGCAGCATGGATTTCACTGACATAAAGATGGTCGCTCAGCGTTTTGCTGGTACCCGAGTTTCGTTTTTCAGACGTTCCCTTGACGTGTCTCGTACTGGCAATAATGTGCGATCACCACCGCCTTCTCGATGCGCATTCGACGTCAGTATGACAGCATCGCTTGGCGGAGGCCTGGGGTGCTCACCGTTTTTGTCAACATTCCGGGTCTGCTCATGCCTGTCACCATTTCGTGTAACGTCCCTCTTGGGAGTGGTGCCGTGGCTGGGCCTTCTCGCCGTCGGCTTAGGTTTTCGTTCGGGGAGGGGAGATTGGGCTTGTCGGACAGCGTTCCACTGTCGGAAGGTGTATGCCGCCAACTGCCTTGAATACTCCTGTTTCTGCTGTTCGATGGACTGTGCAGCCATAGCGAAAGGTGGGGGTGGGGGTGTTAAGAGGTCGCACGTCCATTCGAACCTCTTTTATATTCGAGACACAGGGTAATGCGGGGCCTACTACCAGCTCCATGACGTCTGGTTTCCAAGTTTCGCGGAGTCCCAAATCCTTCCGTTAACCTGTCATAGCTTGCATTTTTCACTGCTCGGAGACACAGATGTGGTGCTTAGGATCTGCTGTAGGCCGGGATAGTCATTATGGAGCTACACATTGGGGTCTTTTATGTGTACTTTGAAGCCTATTACGGCCGAAGGCAACAAACGCGCGTTCCTAAGTCGCCACCCGCGACGAGTGACTTCAAGATATAGTTTAAGTCATTCATGAGTTTCTTCAGCTACGCCACTCTCTTTCTCCGTCTCACCACCTCGGTAGCCTACCAATCATTGTGGGCTAATAATTCCATGACTCAGAGGCACCCGGCACTGGC
Source organism: Lyophyllum atratum (assembly GCA_014905825.1). NCBI lineage: Eukaryota > Fungi > Basidiomycota > Agaricomycetes > Agaricales > Lyophyllaceae > Lyophyllum > Lyophyllum atratum. The sequence goes on along the minus strand of JACGCN010000025.1, from coordinate 796,898 downwards.
GCGTATCATACATACAAATTGACAACGGAGTCGCCATTCACAGTGCATAACTCTCCAGGCTTCTCCCTACTCCAAAGCTCCATACGAAGGAGTTGTTTTGGCTTGCGCAGGTAATTTGTAGATATGTTCCTTTGCGCGCCACACCTTGCCACAAACACAAGGAGCAGATTAATGAAATGCCGTCATTTCATCAACCTTATTCCGGATGTCATTTATGTAAAACCAAACACTGACTCGGACAGGCCTGCAAGTCTGCTCGTGAATATCGAGTCAACAAAATAATATTGAAGGAATAGGTGAGGGATCGCTTTCGGTACAATGAGCACATGGGACCTTGAGTATTCAAATATTCAAGCTTCAAGCTTCAGCGCCAGCTACTCATTAATTTATTCGCTCAAGAAACAGAGCACAACCTGCGTACAACGGGAAATACAGAATGTGCTTGGACTGATGAAGCAGGCATATGCCTTCACATTCCACTTGGGATGTCCAAAAAGGTCAGATGTTATACACCAGGCCAGGTATGGCAACGGTCGACAGCAAGATACAGATGGGGTGGAAGGGCGTAAACGCGGAAAAACAAGATTACAATAATTAAAGCGAGTCTTAGAATAACCATAAAGTTCGTCGAGGAACAAGATGCAAAGATGCAGGGCGGCAAGGAGGGGGGAAATGCTACACATCGGATCTGGGGATGGGGTTGGTGAAGGATACGTGAGTTAGAGATATAATGCAATGCAGGTGGTAATATACGATATGAGCAGGGTCCAGTGTTCGTAGAAACGTGTTTAGTTTTCATGAATATGCGTCGAAGAGAATAAGAATGGAAGCCACGTCGGAGTTCTTCGTGTCAAAAGCGTTGCAGGATATCCAGTATCGCATAAAGGGTTTAAGCGGAAGTCGAGCGCCAGCTAGCGGCGGCTCCACTCGTGGGTCTAACCACCTTAATAGTGGGCTTGGGAGCAGCACGGGCGCCGCCAAGCATGACGCCACCCGTCAGAACGGTGGTCTTGCCACCGTCATAGGGTGTCACCTCAGTCTTGCTAGTGTCAATGAAGACATGAGCTTGCCTCGCCCTCTCGCGGCGGGATTGCTTGGACTTCGTGGAGTCTGAAGCAGAAGCGCAGGAAGTGGTGGACAGGGATGTGGAGGAGGAGGCTGCTGACGATGAGAAGGTCGAGCTCGAGTTGGACGAGCGGGAGCTGGATCGTGAGTGTGCAGAAATGGCGGAGAGAGGGGAGAGTGACCGGATAGGAGCAGGGAATTGAGCGTGAATGGGGGTCGTCCAGGTGGGGGCGTTGATCTCGTGAGCGATCATGGAGAAAAGTTGGTCGTCATCCTCGTGGTCATCCTCAAGGAGCTGCTGCGCCAGGGTCTTGGACTGCGACTTCGGCGCCTGGAAGGCCTCGAAAAGAGGCTTCTCAGCGGCAGGTGAAGCAATCTCATCAACCCAGACTGTGATAAACCTTCCGTTGGGCGTGTTCTTACGGCCGAAGCGGACAGAGACACATCCAGGGTCAACGAAGAGGTCGAATTCCTTATTGCCAAGGGCAGAAATCCATTCAAACCACTGAACACCAGCTGAGATGCATGCAGCGTAAATAGGTCGTGGTGGGAGGCAGTCAGGGGAGAAGGTGAGGCAGCGGCGGCCGGAACCACGGAGGGGCTCTTTTACAACCCAGGTGGGGGCGTAAAGGGCTGTCAGGTTTGCCTCAAGGATAAGTTGCAGCTTGATGATCGCAGTTGCCGAATGGGAAGCGATCAAGGGGCGAGTGAGGTAGGAGATGGCGTGTGCAACAGTGAGGGCAAGGTTGACAGAGGTGGAAGTGGTAGCGGACATTGTAGGTGAAGACGTTCAGAACGACGTAAGAAGATATACTGAGTGGGTGTTAAGAGCGAAGAATGGATCGACCTGCGAAACGTGATGCGGCTAAGAGACTCGCTGAAGACGACGGAGAGGCTGAGTGTAGAGAGTAAGAAAGAGGCCGTCAAACGTGGAGCAAGAAAATGAATCTGCGGACATTAATCAGCTTTTACCGAGAAGATGAACAATCGAGGAAGGCAAACCTAAAGGTGGAAAGAATGAGCGACCTGGAGCAGGGGTATCCCTGGTTCTGAATTAGTGGGGACTGGAGAGAGTGGGCCGAGTCCGGTGAGGATGCAAAGGTCAGTTTTCCAGGATCTTTATAGGAACGGCGTTAGATGCGATAATGAACTGATGTGCATTATGAAAGCCCATTCTTCCGTCCGCCACGCTGCGAGGACAAAAGAAACTTGGTCGAGGAACAAAGGACAATTGCGCACGTGAGCGCGGCAATCACCGCGTCCCTCGTCGTTCCTTCTCCTCCTTCTCCTTCCAGCGTCCTTGTACTCCGTTCCCCGTGAACAATAGCCTTTGGCATCCCAACGTCAGCTTATTTTCGTCTCCCTCCCATATCCGTCGCGACCCGGCGCTCAACTTTGTCTTTACGTGGACAAAGACCTTGTTAATCAGAGCTTCCTTCAGGTCTGATGCGCGCGGCCCACCTTGCGCCCGCAGAACCCGACGCCTGTCCTAGAAAACAATAACCAAGTCCCTCGCTGTCATTCCTATTCGTTCGCTCTGCATGCGCTCGATCATGACTTTGTAAATAGCTGCTGTAAGATAGGATCATTACTTCCATTCTCGAGTTCTCGATCCATTCCCAGGTAGTCTCACACATCCTTTTGTGAGTAGAAAATCATACTGCGTACATGTTGCAATTGGTAGATAAACGGGGAGTCAGCATGGAGTCAGTTACGTGACATAACCTTGAGTAAAATTTGAGTAAAATTTCGGTCAAAAGAGTCAAGACGGTGCCGAAGCGGGCATGTAACATTCAAACCCCGCCGAGCGCAGGCTGAACCTTGTTTTTCATCTCATCCACACAAGTTACCCCATCGCATCGCGACCAAAAACCGGTAATCGCTCTCAAACCTCTACAGCATCAAAAGCCACCATGGTGTGTGCCGTTTCTGCGCCCCATATCACGAATCGCTGCTCATGATACTCGTCTGACTCCTACAGGTCCTCGCCGTCGATCTTCTTAACCCTTCCCCCGAGACCGAGAGGAGGCAGCACAAGCTCAAGCGACTTGTGCAGTCGCCGAATTCTTACTTCATGGACGTTAAATGCTCAGGTACGCTGTCATCTTATCTCTTCTGGCACAAACCAGTGCTTACTTTCTCCCCCTAGGATGCTTCGCCATCTCGACTGTGTTCTCACACGCACAAACCGTTGTTCTCTGTGGGTCGTGCTCTAGCGTCCTGTGCCAACCTACAGGTGGAAAGGCGAGGTTGACGGAGGGTACGTCTTTTTTTTTCATCGGTAATGACGCACGGACCTCTAATTCTTGTGCAATTTTCAGGCTCCTCATTCCGTAGAAAGAACTAGGTTGCTCTGCCTGTTTTATCTATCATATACATCTCGTCCCACATCCGCCCGGCATCCCATCTAGCTCAGTTTCCGTCCACCCGGATCTCATCAGCAGGGTCATCCGCTTATCACACTTCTGTATCTCCCAGCGATATCAAAAAGTAGTTTTCGACTCGGAATGACTTACGATACATCCCTGGCTCGGTTTTCACATAATAGGGACCGAGAAAATCAACAGCATTCCCGCTCAGTCGTGTCTGTGTCTTGAGTCACTGTTATGAGTGATGAGACAGTGTATCATCAGGCCTTCAGAGTCGTTCAGACTTCATTCCTGCAGACTCGAGTTTTTATCTTCCTCCCCTACCTCTTATATAGTCCCCAGTTGCTGGTGCACGAGCCCGCTAAATGGCACAACTTAAAGCGGGATATCGGTCACCGTTCAGCATGTCCACAAATAATATTATCTCTATATCGTAATTAAGATTGAGTTCTACATATCTATGACCCCATTCCATTCCCAGAATTTGTTCAGAGTTTAGCATGTACTGTGGGTTCAGCAGGTCCCCGGACATTTGCTCGGACCACTCCTTCCTGAGAAGTAACCGCTACCAAGGTTCCGTCACGAGTATACATCTGGTCAGGAGAATGAGTATAAACCCAAATATAGCGAGGAAGAATTGCGCACCCTTCCATGTACCACTCCACGACCAGATCCTGTTCTAGGAGAAACAATCTAGTTACAGTCGCTAGTTAGAACGTGTAGCGACCACAAAGGATGACGACGCACCACATGTAGCAACCAGTCGCCACAGTCAAAGTCGTCGCTAGGAAATCACTGTCAGCATCCCGGCGACATATGAACGGTAGATTACTCACTCATAGAAGTAGATCGTATGGTCAAGGGTCGACTGAGAAGTACACCAATGAGTAATGACATCGGAACCAGGAAGACGACGGTGTACGTACAGTCATGCTCACGGTGTCAGGGCCTTTCCCGAATCTCTTGAGACCCATGATCTTGGACGCGCTCGATATGCTATCGCAAAGTTAGATGCAGGTAAGAAAGGGAGCGCGTCCCCGACGTACAAGTTTAGGTCTGATATGTAGCTGAGAATACACTAGGCAATGTGTTATTAGAAGGCACACTACCGAATTAAAGGGAGTGAACTCACTTTCTGGAAGGGCGCCTCGTACTTGGGGGAATTTCGTGTTTGCATCCAATACATATAGGACACTGTCCCATCCGCGGGGCTGTCGATTTCCTTGGCACGTTTTATAGCAATGGGACTCCGAGTGCGTTCCTTCACCTAGCAATGAGTGACTGCTGCAATAAATCTCAATACACTCACGGTCAGCGCGTCCTGATAATATCGCTTCATCCCAGGAGAAGTTGTGGGTGATTCGATGGCTTTGATGAACCGCATTTCCTCGAGCTCGCACTCATCAGGGCTAGGGACGTTCGGCATTGGCCACTGGTGGAAAGGCTGCCACGGTTCCGGCTTTTGAAAGGAACACATTAGAACAAAGACGGTACGTCCACTCTGGACAGCCTTGACCCCCAGTGTCGCGTATGAACGTCCTTGACGAACACGGTCGACGTGGTATATGATCGGGGTAGAAGGTGAGGCACTGAGAAGGAAATAGCACTCAAATGCCCATTAAGCTGGGCCTGAGGAGCCTTATGATGTTTAGAACATACATGGAGTGACTGGAATGGACTTGTCAGTGTATAGAGTCTGCCGGTTCCAATCTTTACTGACATGTAGCCCAAAAGCGGGGTTGACGCAATTAGTCGCGGAAACCAACGCTTGGCTTATGACCTGCCTGGAACGAGGGGTTTGTGCCTGAAAGAGTCGTTTTCTTAGTGAAAGACTCACCCTCCAAAGACACCCCGAGCATGAGCAGGAAGCCAAAGGGACTTGGACCGGAAGAGGTTGTCATCTAGCTGCTCGACTTCCAACGAAGTGGATATTTGTTCATGTTCCGCTTGATTCGAGTCGCCCATAAATGCGGTAGGAGGAAAGCTCGATATGACCACGCCTCTCGTCCGTTTTATGTGGTCGTAAAATCACTGAGCCTGTGATATCGTTAGTATTTATGGACAACCGGGAAATCCTTGCGAGTCGCTAAGGTCAATTACTAGGTCATAGATGAAATTACGTGTTGATCACCGGCAAAGCTTGCCGTATTACCGGAGTATTATTAGTGTACAATGACTAGTCTAAAAATCGAAACTACATGACCTCGACGTCGATAGTGAATCCACAAGTATGGCAGACCTGCTGGCCCATTCCATCTGGTCCTTTCTCTAATGCACCAAATACATGCTTGTGCTCCTCGTCCCTTCTCCTCTGCCAAACACCTTCTTTGGTCCGCTTTCGGAGGTCCTTCAATCCTTGCTCGAACTTCTTATTTTTCTTCTTCTTCTTCTCGTTCGTTCGACGCTCGTATTCTGCATCCAGCGCCTCGGGAGATCCCCATTTCTTCCATGCAAAGTCTTCGACTTGATATCGCACGTAGAGCATCATATTCGCATATGTGGCGGCATGGGGATTGGCCTTAAGAAGATGAGGTAGAAGTTCTTCATCGCGCAATTCAGCTGTAAACAATATGAACAATGTCTCTAAGCCTTCCAACGCAGGGATATACACACGATCTGTAAGTAGGTAGTCCTGCGATGTTGTTGGTATATCAGCGGTTTGACGTCGTATAGGGCTCGTACCTCCTTGCATTCGGTCTTCGTCAGCAGGCTGTATTTTTCTGGTTTCTCGTTCTGACACTTCTTGCACACCAAACAGCCGAACACTTTCTTGAACGTTTGGTCGAGGTCCATAGATTGACACTCTTTACATTTGGGATTTAGCGCTGGATCCAGATGCATGGCTTTGCGAAAAGGATGTTATTTTCGAGGGCATGTTGAGATAATTCAAAAGAGACGCACGAGGATCCAAATTCTGACGAGCGCGCTGTCTTTCTCTTTCCTGCTCCTTCCGCCGAACCTCCTCGTCAATTTCATTGCCATCCTCCAACAGGAAGCCACCCTTGGAGTTGACCATCTTCGAAAGGTCATACTCGAAGTATTTCCCTAGCCGAGAATCGCGTCTGAGTGGTTTGGACCCACTTGGAGCGGTTGGAGAATGGGAGACGGCTGGGGTCACTCCTATAGGGCGTTTGTTATTCGCGTTAGCTATTGTAGACGTCGAAGCTTCCTGTTCTTTTTCGCGTTGGTTGGCCTTCGCTGGGACAACATTAGCGAAACGGAAAGGAGATTCAGGGCTGTTTTATGGACCTTTCAGACGGTTGAGTTCGATCCGTTTGAGTTGCTCTGGCGTTAGCTGTAACGACGTCGAAGGAACTTCTCGGGGAGGGGGAGTAGAAGGCCTATGTATATCCGCCATCATAGTGCACAGGGGAGAGATAAGAAATTGAGGCGGTGACTCGTTCAAGTTCAAGATGCCATGTTAGGGGCTGTGCTGAACGCGTTAATTAAATCACATGATCGATGGGGTGGCAAACAGCCACAAATATAAGTCGTACGCGCCGGTAGAGGCAATTTCCAGCCAACAGTTGGCCAACAGCGCCATCGTTGCACAGAGCTGGTCTTCAGATCTCAGACCTCATGTGCTTGCCAACGTCTGACACCTTGAAAACACGCCACCTTCGCATTGTAAGCATCTGCCGAGACGACACGCAACCTATCGACACGTCTCCTGGCAGCCGTATGATACCCAGTATCTCTTCAAGGGTGAATTACATTTGTACAAGATTGAGGAAGGGCGGTGGATGTTCGATGGTACATGGAAACTACAGTACTGCAAGACATCGTATGAAACCTATGGACAGATTGTTTTTGAAGTAATGGAAGGGGCAAGATATAATGTACAATATATACAATACGAGCTGATGAGACGCGGAGATGTGTGTCCCTAGCAGAAGAGACTTGGAGGGTATTCATGTCGAGTGGTATGGTGAAGAATGCATCGGTAGGTACACTCATGTGGTTTTTGATAGTGGGAGGGGAGTACATGGGGCGGGAGAGTTCAACGGCGGGATAGTCGGAAGCGCTCGTAGAATCCTATAGTGACTGTTTTAGAGGGGCCGAGGGCGCTGGCTTTGATGTGGCAGAGGTCTCGGAGAGCCATATCCCATGGGAAGCGGCTGAAACCCGGCCCCTTCGCCTTTTGCTTGAAATCATACAGGTACGCGTAGGAGGCGCGAAGACGTGAAATAGAGGCTGCGTCTGTGAAGGTCTCCATATGGTCCAGGGTAGGAGAGGCAACGAAGCGCTTGGAAAGATTCCGGAGGATATCTTGACGAGTTTCGATCTGTTTACCGGTGAAGTTTTTCTGTATCTGTGACCTATGCTCCCGAAACATGTCCTCGACATGGTATTTGATCCTGTCTAGGTCCCTTCGTTTTGCAGCTTGGAGCTCCGGAGTACCTCGATCCGCCATCTTGTCTGCGTCATCCCATGGCTGCGTGAGATGGGGATCACGGACAACGTCCAAAGCCTGGAAAACTTCCTCCATGTTCGCCAGAATCTTGTCGCTTTCCTTTTTAGCATAGCGGCGCAAATCGTCCATGATGAATGGGCCTGTGATATACTCGCTGTTCTTGCCCCGCTTAGCGAATGGCTCATTGCTCGCCCGCTCTTTAGGCTTCCGTTCGGCCTTAGCTTTCCATTCCTTCCATTCTGGGCCGCGAGTTTTTTTGTAGTCTTTCGTATCGGCCTTCAAGGTGGCAGGCTTGATCCTCAGCCCGGTCTTGGAGCCGTCGAGCACCTTGCAGAACCTGTGTGCAGTTGGTTCAGACAGGTCGAATGGAGGTATGGCATGAAGGAGACTCACTTGTAAGCCAATTTGACTGTGCGCGGGTTTCCATATCCAAGAGAATAGATGGCGTTGTCGTGCATCGTCGAGTATGCGCCAACCAAAGATGAATCTCGCAGAGCGCCTAGTAGATATTTCTGCGCTTCGCGGGTTTGATCCAACAGGGATAATGAACGTGTACGTTCCACAAAATCCACGACCTTCTCATTCCCAGCCGATGTGAAGCACGAGTCTAAGCCATCTGGCTCCTTTGAATATTTTTCGTCTGCGTTCTTGAAGGGCGTGACGAACTCCGGTGCCCAGATGACTGTGGCAGTGTCTCCATCGTAGTCACCTTGCCAAAGTACATGAGCACCCAGAAGTAAAGGAGGAAACGAAGACTGACCTCCTGCTAGATAATCGAGTAATCGACGTTGGCCTTGAACAGAGCAGACTATAACATCCGTATAGTTCCGGAGCAGGGGATCTTCTACCGCTCGAACCTGGAAACCATCAGGCGAGGGCAGGAGTCTGTTGTAGAAAGAGCCTACCTTCCGAACATCCGTGGGCACTTTGCAAGGGTTTCGGGTCAGCTGAAAAGACAATCAGATAAGCCAGAAATTTGGTGTAAAGTCGTTGATTTAATTTATACCAGAACATCTCCAAGAATTGTATCGGTGGGGAGGCCGTCGCGATCCATCAAATTTCGACGTGAACTTTTGACTTGAATCTCATCGGGGCCGAGAACTCCATAAGGATCTGAAAGTTTGTTGTCAATATGGAATAGAAGACGACAGTGAATTCAGAGAGATGCACCAGGGACCACAAAGGCAATGGCACTGTGAAGCAATTCGTAGCGAAAGTTTTTGACGCGATCCTTGATCCTCGTCTTCACCACTTGCTTTAGCTTCTCCCGAAGTATGGCTGAGTTGTTGGGGGTGAATCCAGCGTCGAGGAGGACCATGACAGTTTCTTCAAGTGAGGAGGGTTGGCCAGATGTCTGGTCAGCCCACCAAGCGCTAGAGCGTTCCCCGAGAGTCTTGTCAAATTCAATACCATCCTCATCCTCATCCTCATCCTCATCGTTCGAACGTTCACTGAAACCCCTGGCCCGCGCCTCCCCTCCAGCCTCCCGTGCTCTGCGAGATGTTATGACAGCACCAGCTCGCTCGACGTTGGTCCAGAGAGTATACATAGCTTCCGGTCCCTCCCACGTCGTTAGCCCCTCCACAATCTGCGCGACACTAGCCCTCAATAGATGTATAAAAATCGGATGAGGTACCCCGTTTTCTGCGAGGTTGATGATTGTTTCCGAGGATACTCGTGCAGGAGACCGCATGCGGGAGGTTCGAAGAATTTCAAAAATGCGAAGGGTAGGATCAAGAGGGTCATGGTGGTCCGCTGGATATCTGATTTTTATCTGCGATGGACGGAGCCATATCTCGAGTGGTCCACTTGGGCTTGTTTCGGCCCGCTCGGTTACCATCCCCTGGGAATCCTTAATGCGTGCATATACTTTAGTATCGGGACAGTTGCTTACCTTGGTACCACGCCCGCGGAATTGGACACCAGTTGGGCATTCCTCGAGACCCATTTGACGGCAGACAGCCAGACTCATCGACCGACTGAACTCTCCACAACCATCGGTCATGTCCGATTTCTCAGCAGATACTGTGTACAGAGCGTTGGTTGGGTTTGAACAACATTTTCCGAAATGGAAAAAAGCGTACAAATGTCATCTATGTCGTGGATGTTTTGGGGGATTGGCCCTGGAACAGAGTTAGACAAACCAAGGGCAAAACGTGCCGTCCACTTTGTCATGGCCTACTCTCGATGTTGAGTAGACATACATAATAGTTTAATTAGACACACCTGGTTCGAATTAGGGAGTGGCGGGTTATGCCAATCGAGAAATTCCAAAAGTGAAAACCCGGGAAACTGTTTGGGCACAATTTCACCATCCACCATCCCCTCGTTTGTTCGGAACAAGAAAACAGTGTCATCCTTCGCGTAGAAGGACCTGAAAACACTTCCCCATAGAACGAACGGTTTACGAAAGAAATCCTGCAGGCCATTGTCTTGGGAGTGGAGAAGAGAGCTCTTGATCTTGATCCTCAAGATATTTTTCGATCCAAATCGTCTGGAAAAACGGCAGGAGGGACCCAAAGCGCATCGCTCCAGCTTGACCCTGTATGAGCCGTCATGTTCCAAGCTCCCCCTAAACTCAATTTTTCCCCCATACCAGCCAGGTGTATGTTCGCCGTGCCCAAGACCTGCATAAGGATCTAGAGAAAGCGCATCCTCCTCCTTGTCAAGCTCTTCCCATGGTGACTAGAGCGTTCGAGGTAAGTTCAAGACGAGGAATGCTTATCACGGCGAAAATACCGTTGCAGCGGCCTCTTGTACGAAAGCAGGATCCTGGCGTGCATCCGAAGCCGTATCAGGGAAGAGGACGCGTATGGTTTCGGGGGCGGATTGAACATTGTTCCCCTTTAGCTTGCTCAGCTGGCAGGAAGAAATGTCCCCGATGGAGAGCTTCGATGCAGTAATTAGACGGGCAAGTTCGAACAGAACACCATGAGGGAGGCCTGGGTACTCTTCCACCAAACGCGAAGCCGCCTAAAGGATGTTAATGTATGGGCGTTCATTAAAAACCTTGGCATGGAATCATCTTACTATAATATATGGATGGTCGGGGTCGTTGTCCTGTTTGGGCCTCTTAGCTGGCCGGTCATCTATGGTGGAGCTAGAGGTGTCCGAGGGGTCGCTATGTTTACGTTTCTTGATGCTTTCGAGCGACGGAGAGGTCGAATTCGGTGGGCCGTCTGACGCGCTTTGCGTTGAAGCATCTAGAGCAATCCACAACTAACGTCAGGGGCGAGAGCCTCAAGTAACACTGAAGCGACCCACAGCTTAACGAGGCTGGTTCCTCAAACGCAAGGATCAAACCACTTATATCCTCTCCATAGTCGGTTTGCTGTCGAAGTAATGGGATAAGTTTGTGATAGCAAACCTTACGTAGATCGCTATTCACCGTTTGAGACAGGAAGGGAAGAGCATCTACATGCTAAGGTTATCTCGAAGTTAAGCTCGAGGGCCTTACATGGCGTACCATTGAAGTAGTCCATGGCCGAGGGTCCCGAGACCGTTTTCCCCAGAACGATAAGTCCTGACAGTGATAGCGCGTTGGTCGTGAGTTTGGCACGGCGATCCCCTCGAGTGACAGTCGAACGTCCAGGCTCAAATAGAAAACGCGTCGATACGCGAAGTTGATGCGAATTGCATGTCTGTTGACAGGATTTAAACAGTGTCTTGCGGCCGGCCTTGAAATTGAGGGGTCCCAGGATCGGCATTCAAATGTTTCACCGGTCACGGCTGCATGGGCAATCGCACGGTCCTGCCTAGTGCCTGCTCATTCAGTTTCGTTATGTCGTAGCAAGGACATTCGGACATGGTTCTGACTAGATTCCGGGCGTTCAACCGCGTTAACAGTAGACACTTGGAATAGGATGTGGTCACTGGTAGACAATTCGGTAGCACTTGGGCAGAGAAGTGGCAACAACCAAAAGGTGTCGAACAGTTCTATGGTATTAACGAACTGACAGAGAAAACTATACTGCATACCAAGTAAATATACAAGTGCAAGTGAAGACGAAATTTCCTCAACGATCACAGTCCTCTCGGCGGCGAAGGGTCCTGATTACCTCTGCCCGTCCTAGCTCGACTGAGCCAATAGCAGGCGTCATGGCAAGCTCCCATTCCTCATCAGTTTGTGTTCCGAATGTCACTTCCACGATGGCGGCCCAAGTATCACCTTCCGCACTCGCCAGACTCCCTGCTTGAAGCAATTTCGTCCACGGAGCTTCGACCCTGGCTCTGCCTCCAGGCAGACCTCCACCCAGCGCTGCACGGCACGTTTCAACCCATAGTTCGCATTCAGCGCGGATGCTTTTGCCTTCTTGCAGGCCGAAATGGCCACGATATATAATTTGCCGCTGGAGGATATGCTCTGCTAGTCTCGATGCGATTTGTCGGTAGAGTGTCGTGAGAGTAGTCTGAGGCATAATCGCTCGAAGGAATGTCAGATGGGAGGAGAGAAGGGTAATGGGTGTCAATAATGTCTGAGAGAGCGCAATATCATCCGTGTGGCCGGTAGACAAATTTGGCCTACATAAAGGGTGCAAGCATTAGTACGCTAATATTGATTGGGGAAGAGGATGCACGCACAACGTTGCTGAAAAGTGGGCTTTCAATAGACTCTCAATCTCACCACAAATCTGTTGAACGACCATGCCCTCCGCTCGGTCACCAAGACGCTCGTATCCCGAGATGAGCTCCTGGAACAAAGTGTCACTGGGGATTTCTTCGCTTTCCGCCTTGGGGTCTGGCAGTAGAAGACTGGCTGCTGCTTGGCTGCGTAACGATGGGTCATGATTAATTTCAGTCCATAATTCCACAAAAAACTGACGAGCCAACATTAGTTCCGGAATAATCAGCTTCGAAGACGGGGACTCACTAATTCTTCACCCCAACCTTTCATAGCTGTTTCAACGAACTTCGCGCTGAGCAGTGCTTTGCATAATCGCTGCACCCCTTCAACTCCGCTAGTCAGTCCCCTGTTGTCAACATGGACACTTCCTTCTTCCTTTCCTCCCAAACTGACGCTGAGCGCGCCAGGTACAGCTCGCACGAATGCAGAAGAGAGGGTCTCGAATGCATCGAGCGAGGACACGATGCGGCGGCGATAATAATCCAACAGAGGCAACTGGATAGATAACAGAAAACTGGCGCGATGTTCGAATCGTGGCAAAGGGGAGTAGCGATCTAATGCAAGTATTTCAAGAAATGTCCTTGAACTATGACTGAGCGGGGCCTACCTGTGACTTGCTCAAACAGAGAGCATATTCTCCTAGCTGAATTAGTCGATCTCAAATCCCGAATTTGGGAATCCTCGTCATGTTCATCGTCACCAGCAATGAGCCAGGCATCAGGTGCGCCGATGGTTTCGTGATATTGGTCTTCTGCGACTGAAAAGGCACACACTCAGTAAGCGCACCTACGCCATGTGAAAAGGAACGTACATTTTTTCTCCCCAAGCAGCCATGTTTCGAACCACTCTCTATTCCCCAGGATCACCTCACTCACCCCTTCCCATTTGTCATTTGGATTACGTTGTTTGGCTGCTGATGTCGCCTGTATCAAAAATCCTTCTTCTGCAAGTGCAGCATCGAAGGTCAAAGCTTGGTAGATTGTATGGGCCAACAACGGAGGATGAGGCAGCAAGGACGGTATTGACTGTTTAAGCTTCCGCATTAGCACCGGTAAGAGTAGGTAGGTGAACTCATGCTAAACACTGCATAAGAACAGGACGGTAGGAAAAATCGAAAGGCATACCCAAGCGTCGATCCCCCGATATTCTGAAGAGTCCAGCAGTCGTTGAACAACCGATTCCATGAATATACGATGTTCGTGTGCAACATTCAGTATATGCGTGAAGTACCACTCGGGCTGGAAGCAGGTTGAGTGGACAGTCTGCGTCACTTATTTAATAATCCGCACCTTGTCTAATCTATTAGTTTGGCGGTTTCCTTCGAAGTGATATTTAAAACGCAGAGATATCGGCAGCACAAGGGCTTGGATGGCGTAGAGCCCATCTTTGCCTTCTCTTTGCTGGGAAGGCTGAGATATCCGATTCTTTTCGTCCCTTCAATGTTTAAGACGATGAGATGTGTCTGGTGGAGGTGCAAACCAACCTACCAGGTCTGGAGTTTCAAGAGATTTCGGAATTTATGTTCAAAAGCACTTCTATCTTCAACAGAAGCCGAAGCGTAATCCAAAACCATAGGCCAACCAATTTTCTCGGCGGTCGCGTTTAAGGAGCTTTGGAAGTTTCATTCAGTATGAAGCTTGCATCATGTTATTATGCTCACATGGATAGGGTGCCTTGAATGTCAGCCCAGGTCTTATCGCGGATCTTCTCTAAGAACCGAACTAGATGCAACGTCTGTTCACTGGATCCATTCTCGACTTCGGAGCAAGCATCCGAAACTTTAGCAACAAAGGACTGGAGTGCCTGGTACTCGCTGAGCGACGATGCTGATATCGATAGCTTTGAGCCACGTATTTGTTCCGCCGATGATTCACTGTTAAATATCTTGAATATACACCCTTCACAGTTTTGATCTTCCTCACCGGAGTTTGAGGGCATGCTCAATGACCTGTACATAACCTTTAACGCTTTGGAGCTCCTTAAGATTTCGATGGAGAGTTTCTATGTCTTCAAGGAGGGTAGATTTTCCTTCGCCATCTGACAAGGTAGATATTAACTCGTGGGAGAGTTCGGAGAGTTCGTCAGTGAGGGAATGCCGAAGAAGCGAGAGCTCTTGAGCTGTATGGATATGAGTTTCGGCTGATACACGGGTGTCCGCGAGGAGAGCCTCTATCTTTGACCGAGACAAAGAAAGCTGAGCTGCCAGTGTGTTGAGCAAGAATTCTTCCTCATATGATAGATTCGACGCACTTTGGACTGGAGATCATCATTCCGTTCTTGTGCATCAAGCACCAGTGACTCAAGCTCGTCTAGGTCATCCAAGGTCTGAAACCGAGCGTTTAAAAGTGTGACCGTTTTCTGGTTAGCATCCTGGACATTGGGAGGAGCAAGCAGCGTCCGAATCTGTTGCGATGTCATGGCTGGCGCGAAGCAAGTTAGAGTACGGTCATGTGATCATTTACAGCAAATTACGGCCCAATTTCAAACCCGCCAGCGTTACTTCTTACTACTGCCACTGCTACTGCCACTGCCACCGGTCATTGTCATAATCAGAGTCACCACCTACACATAACTTCAGGCGTCTCGACAATGAGGCTCTGCAAGACTTCCGGCTCAAGTTGCCTCACAGCGCTGTGACTACCGGACTCAATGTGTATTCCCTTAATTCTGCGCTTCTTATTTCCACTTGGCTCCTCTTGGCTCATGTGAATTCGATGTGGATTCATCGTGATAGAATGGCAGTCATGATAAGCTGTTGAACTTCTTTCACATCTGTCTTAACAAGTCTAGCCAATCCGGGTCATGGCATTTGAAGTGCGCTCCTCAGCTGGCTCCCCATCGGTCTGTGCACGGTTCGGACATGTTCCTCTCTTCTATCCCAGGGCTCTCTTCGGAATCTGGTCTAACCAGAACTGACGAGTCACGAGTCCGTTGCCATTGGAAAGTGCTCATTAAGCAAGATATGGCGCAATCGAACACCATCCGCTTGGGTGACATAGACATGACCTGGGTTTTGAGAGCATAAAGCGAGCAACTTTTACTCCTTGTCTCTGCAACGCCATGTCTGCTCATCAGGAATTTCAGAAGCGTAACGACGCATACGTCGCGACATTCGACAAGGGTGGATTGGCATTACCACCTGCAAAGAAGTACATCGTTGGTAGTTATCCTGCTGACTTCATCATAAATAACTGCTTATGGATTCGTGTAGTAACTTGCATGGATGCCCGTGTCGAGTGAGTCGTTTGTGACTTCCTGGTTGCCTGAGGCTGATTCACTTCTTCCTTTCAGACCAGCTGGTCAACTTGGAATTGATCTCGGAGATGCTCATGTCATCCGTAACGCTGGAGGCTGCGCGTACGCTACGTATTTCGGAATCCTCGATAAGTTCTCATTATGTCTGCTGTATTTTATTAGCAAGGAAGCTCTCCGCAGCGTAGTGATTTCACAGCGTCTTCTCGGGACGCGGGAAATTGCGGTCTTCCATCATACTGGGTGCGGGATGCTTACCTTCTCGACCGAGCACCTCCGCAAGGTTGTGAAAGACTCGGAGCCAGGAAACTCGGCAGTCGCTGAGGCTGTTGATAAAATCGATTTTCTGGAGTTCCGTCACCTCGAGAACTCCATCAAGAGCGATGTTAAGTTCTTGCAGGAGAATCCACTTGTGCTTAAAGATACCAAGGTCACTGGGTGGGTTTACGACGTTACAACTGGAAAGGTATGGTCGGCCTTAGCTTCTACTGATATAAACCCTGCTTGATTCAGTGATATGCAGATCACTCAGGTTGTATGATACTCGTAAAACTACGTGATATACTCAATTCGAACGGCATAATGAGCAAGTTGTTGATAGTGATCATATCAATGGTTGTGATCGAGATTCAAAATGATCAGAATCTGCCAGCCTTGGAGTCATCCACGTTGGCTCTTGTTACAGCAGTCATGTCTGCTGCCAGTTCTCGATTGCACCTAGAATCCCCGTCGATCGAGCAGGCAGATCAATTCGAAGGACAGCCAGAACGAGAAGAGGCCGAGAAGAATGCTCTAGAAAAGCTCACCACGATATCACCACCTAGCTCTAGTGGACCGGTGATTGCGATCGACCTCGATGATGTTCTAAGTCAGACAAACCACACTGTCGCTGAATGTAAGAACTTTCGAACAATCAATCGTAGTTCCAAGTGACGCGCCCATCGAAGGGCATAACGCGAAATACGGGACGAGCATGGATATTTCACTATTCTATTGCAAGTCATCCGACCCATATGAACAGCCTTAACCTGGGAACTGACCCCCACAAACCAGATTATTACTATTGGAAGGTACTACATACACCAAAGCTTATGGGTCTTGACGCTGCTCACCGTCTCCAAGAACCCATTCTGGGGAACACCGAAGGAAACATTCATCAAGGTCAAGGACTTCTATTCGACGGACCTGATATTTAATACCAAAGTCGTGCCAGGCGCGCGTGAAGGAGTTCAATCTCTGAGAGACATGGGCTTCAGGCTGATCATTGTAACGGCACGGACAGAGGATAACGCAGATGGGAGCTGGGAGTGGGTTAACAAACATTTCCCTGGTATGTATGATAGGTATTCTTCATGTGCGTTGAATTCACCCCAAATGTTGAAGGCCTTTTCGACAGCGTGATATGCACGGGTCAATTCAAGGATGCTCACAAAACTGGACACGAGGTCGTGACAAAGCTGAGCAAGGCCCAGGTTTGCAGCTCGTCCTGCTTGCTCTAGCTCGAATTTAATTCTCTGTTTAGGTTTGTACTGATCTCGGGGCGAAAGTCCTTATTGACGACTCCGCTGAGAACGCACTACAATGCGCTACCTCGCGGCAACCAACGCAGGTACTTTTGTTTGGAGACTATGAATGGAACAAGAGAATTTCAGCATCAGGCGACGCGAAGGACGAGATGGCCTTTGATAGACGATTGGAAGCGGAGGGCGGAAGGGAATTCTGGAAAGAGGAGACACTCGAGATTCCTGAGGGCGCACCACTATGTAGGGTGAAGGACTGGAGCGAGGTCGTTCGCTGGGTACGGGACGCGAGGAGTGAGGGCAGACTATAGCCTTTATCAGATAAGATCGCATCATGATCAAGTAATTAGATCAAGCCACATGAGCTCGAGTTGGATTTCACATGTCATTTCCTGCCCCAGATATCACTTCAACGCTCTGGCATAAATCTCTTATACATCTCCCCCAAGATATCTTCGGACACGTAGTTAGCTGATCGCACTGCCATAGCTCTGCGAGACTCTCACTGTCGTGCCGTCGACTCAGCCTTCTAGACCGCTTGGCTGTATCAGACTCATGGCAGCGTTCTCGACGTTGCGGGCTAAATCCTTCAATGAACGTTTTGCCCACTTCGCCAAAGCCTATTCAGTACACCGGCCCTTGGTTCAACGGTTTCTTAACATCGCGTTCGTTGTCTATGTTCTTGGGACAACGTACCGTGGTCTCGCGTCGCGACCAGCTAGCTCAAGCTCCGACGCTGGCAAAGGCAAGGGTAAGGGTAAAGGCAAAGAGAAGGCTGATGGCAAGGAACAAGGCGAGACAGGAAAGGCCCCTCGTGTCGCGGTATGCTCAGCTGTTCTTCATACCATTTCAGAGTAATGCCCTGACATTTCTCATTCTGTTAGGTTGATGCCCTCTTCTATGAACGACTAGCATCTATTCTACGGATTGTAATACCGAGCATACGATCCAAGGAAGCGCTCCTCCTGGTCATGCATTCCAGTTTACTCATCTTCAGGACCGCAATCTCACTATATGTTGCTTCACTTGACGGAAAGTGCGTTGAACTTCTCCAATTCATGTTCCTCTTTTTCTCGCATGTGGTGATCCAGAATCGAACTCACTTTCCCCATGATTTGTTCCATAGCTGAGATCATCTCCAACCGAATAATCCTTTGCTAATTATACCTCACAGGATCGTCGCCAGTCTCGTACGCGCCCAACCTCGAGAATTCTTTTGGAACATCTGCCGTTGGCTTCTTGTTGCCATCCCTGCGACCTGGACAAATAGTTGGCTCAGCTACATTCAGAATAAACTCGCAATCGCGTATCGGACGCGACTGACGAAGGAGGTTCTGAAGCAATACTTGGGCGAAGAAGCAGAGGGTCCTGAAGGCAAAGTTTACTATAAACTTTGTGGGTGGCCAGTATTCTTTTATACTTCAAAAGCTGAATGCGACTTGCAGCAAACCTAGATGACCGGATAAAGAATCCTGATCAGTTCAGATCTTCCTTTCGTTCACGAGTCACCTTTACTGAAGCACTTTCACAGGATGATAACGCATGACATCCAACGGTTTTCCACCCATCTCGCTGCAATATACTCCAATATGGCAAAGCCAGTGCTTGATGTAATACTATATAATTACCAACTATCACAAAACGTTGGCGCGGAGGGGTTATTAATCCTTACCATTGTAGTCCAGTCCTCTGCAATACTGTGTAAGTACCTGTCTTCTCGTAGTTCTTCCGTATGCTGATCCTGTTGCCCCCAAAGTGCGCCGATTAACACCTCCTTTCGGCATGTACACGGCCCTTTCAGCCCAGCTCTCCGGCGCCTTGCGCCATGCACATTCGCGGGTTGCGGAGTTTTCAGAAGAGATTGCATTCTTCGGCGGAGAAGGGACAGAGAAGACTCTCTTGGAAAGAGAGTATGCGAGCGTCCTTCGGCATGAGAACCACGTCCTGAGACGTCGGTGGTGGTTCGGATGCGTTGAAGAGGGTATAATCAAGTGGTTGTGGGGAGCTTATGGGGTAAGAGTGCATTCTTCCCGTCTTGCGGTCGTTAATTCGTCTTCAGCTTCTTCTCTGCTCGGTACCAGTCTTCTTCAAACTCCCTGGAGCGGGGATCGATCTTGGTGGTCGAACGGAAGGTTTGTATCAATCTCTATACTCCTTAAAACGGAGCTGACTACATCGCTCGGAAGGTTTTGTGACCAACCGACGTCTCTTACTCTCGTCGTCAGGTTTGTACTTTCTGTTGCGTACTCGAGCATATCTGACGAGTAGTCCTCCATTAGACGCTTTCGGTCGCGTTATGTATTCTTACAAGGATTTGTCGGAGCTGGCTGGTTACACAGCTCGAGTTTCTCTCCTTCTCGACACCATGAAAGACATTGGCAAAGGTAAATTCGAGAAAGCTTTAGTGAGCAGCGCGACCATCGGAGAGAATGCACACAGTATGTCATCCTGTCATCCCTTCATACACACCTTCTGATTTTACGAAGTCCTTCGAGGACATGGTCAAGTGATCGAGTCGGAGGATATTCAATTTGAGAATGTACCTATTGTCACACCAAACGGAGATATCCTCGTGAAGAGTTTGAGTTTCCAAGTGAAACCTGGAGTACGTACCTCTATCGGCCGCATGCTTCTGAAGGCTCATACCTAAGCTTTTTAGCAACATCTTCTCATCGTCGGCCCTAATGGTGAGATTGGTAATGATTATAAAGTTGTATGGCCTTGACACCTTCCAGGTTGCGGAAAGTCCTCCCTTTTCCGTATCTTAGGGGGCCTTTGGCCAATTTATGGCGGCGTCGTCCGCAAGCCCCCTGCCTCTCAGTTTATTCTGATTCCGCAGCGGCCATATCTTTGCATTGGGACCCTTCGTGATCAAGTAATATACCCTCACTCGAAGGTGGAGATGGAAAACCGTGCGTATCATTGTGATTGGTATCGTCGTTTTCAAGGTATTCATAATTTGTTGCAGGTGGTGTTACGGACGACGATCTCCTTAAGATTTTAGCCGTGGTCGAAATGGATCATATCGTGGAGCGAGAAGGTGGCTGGGACGCTGCTCACGAATGGAGAGATGCGCTGAGTGGTGGAGATAAACAGAAGATTGCATGGGCTAGACTCTTCTACCACAATCCCCGAGTAGGCCCCTCGTCCATTCAGTCATATGTATATCAATGGCTAAACATCCATCGCAGTATGCCATTCTTGACGAAGCGACCTCGCTCGTGCCTACCGATATGGAAGGACAGATGATGGAACACGCCGAGCGTCTGGGTATCACTCTTTTGACTGTGTCCCATCGGCCATCTCTCTGGAAGTACCATGCCTTGATTCTCCACTATGACGGGCAAGGAGGTTATGTCTTGTATGCATATTTTTTGTGGTTACTTCACGTCGCTAACTGAGCGCCTACAGCACGAAGCTGGACGCAGAGAAGCGCCTTGCCTTGCAAGAGGAGAAGCAGAGTCTAGAGACAAAACTTCTTGAAGTGTGAGTAGTATATCTGTTTCTTTCTGTCTCACCTGACGTTGTCACAGTCCAAAGATGAAAGCGCGGTTAGAGGAACTGCAAGCTCTTCGACGGTAGTTCTTGTATATATACATCATTTTTTACGAGTGCTAGACACTTTTTGCTTTTCGGACTTGCGATAATCAGTGGACGGATTTGCCTTCTTCTAGGCTGAATCGATGCTTTGAAAAGTGGACAGTATGTCCTGTTATCCATACAGTAGTCAGACGAAACCAAAAATAGTACGTTGTCTTTCTTGGTATCGAAATCGCAATGTTGAATAGGGGCGTTTATGAATGTCCGCTCAAGCAGCAACACTGGGCATGGTCTGGGAATTCATCTGTAACTGCAGGGCCGCAGCCAACTTCCAACATCGAACCACCTGACAGTTTTTCTTGGAGTTCTCATCATGAAGCTGTGGCCTTCAGTCCTCGGCACAACAGTTGCCGTTGCGGTCTATGCCTTCATATTTACAGTCGTTCTTGTAACCGACCAGCTCCCAGACGTCCCAGACCCCAGTCACCAACGTGGCCTCAGACTCGCGGAAGCCTGGAAAGATCTACATATCATCACAACGCGCCCACACCCATACAACTCTCATGCCAATGACCTTGTACACGCGTATCTCCTATCACGTCTGGAGCCGATAGCAACTGCCTACCCCCACGTACACCTAGTCGACGACTGCGCGTCAAATGCGTCTTATAACCAAGTTTATTTCGAGGGAACCAATATCCTAGTCAGAATTGACGGAACTGAATCAGATGAAAATGACGCGGTGCTGTTCTCTGCGCACTATGATTCGGTGTCAACCTCAACTGGGGCAACGGATGACGGGATGGGGGTAGTCTCCATGCTACAGATGGTAGCCAAATTAGCGGAAACAAGGACCAAGCGAACAGCTATCTTCAACTTTAATAATGGCGAGGAGGATGGTCTGAATGGTGCACATGCGTAAGTCGAGTAACCTCACGTCTTCCCTGTGTGGCGTTTATGTATCTGCTGGTATTGAAAGGTTTCTAGAGCACCCCTGGTCAAACCAAACGCGTACTTTCCTCAATCTCGAAGGTGCGGGTTCTGGAAGGTACGTTTTGCAGTCCTTCCTTGTATTGCAAAGCATTTTAAAGACTATATGCTTAGCCGCCCAATCCTATTCCGAGGTACTTCCACGAAGTCTTTGCGTGCCTTCCTTCACAAATATGTAGCCCACCCGCACGGTACTGTTCTTGCTGCTGATGCGTTCGCGCGAGGCGTTATTCGGTCCGGAACGGACTATTCCGTCTATACAGAAGGAGGGAACATGCAAGGTCTAGATTTTGCCTTTTACAAAGGGCGTAGCGTCTATCATACGAAGTACGACGCGATTCCTTTCCTCCGAGGTGGGACCCGTGCACTATGGAGTATGATGGAGGCCGTGGATGGTGCCGGATACGCGTTACTGAACCAGGATGACGGCGAGCATGCTGGGGATGTTGTCTATTTCGATTGTGAGTTCCCTTCTCGAGAATGTTCGCTGTGTTTACTCACTTGCTCTTTAGTATTTAGACGGTATATGGTGATGTTCTCCCTTGCGTCAATGCAGACCTTCAATATTATCTTCCTTGTCACTGTCCCGATCGTCATATTCGTCTTCGTTGTTTCCAAACGTCTCTCAGCGACTCGAGGCAGTAATGCTGGACTCTTTCGTCGATTATGGCGCCGAGAAGGCTGTCACGATTTTACCTGGGTCAGGTTTTGGGTTGCCTTAATAGTGACTGTGGCTTCCCAGATTGGACTGGTACTGGGGCATTTAGCTGTGAACAAATATGTGCGTTTATTCTATTTCTCCAAAAGCGTTCGATCCCGCTAAGACGGTTCCCCCGCTCGTTCACAGGTGGTCTATTCTTCTCCGTACATTGTTATCACTTCGACAATGTCGTTGGTGTATCTAGCTTTCGCCACCGTTCTTGTAGCACTCCCATCGTCCTTCCGGAAACCCCGTCCTGCGTCAACATCCGAACCAAACACACTGCTTCTTCAGCTCGTCATATTCTCGTACATACTCCTTCTGACGACTACTACGCTCCTCCCCATCGGCGGGACGTATATTCTAAGCGCTCTAGCAACCTGTGCATTTCTCGGGTGGGTAGTGGGAGAAGCGTACGACTTGGTCAACAATGGGACGCATAGCGTGGTTGAAGGTCTTAGAGAAGTGGAAGGCGAACGGAATGGCGACGTAGAGCCTACGGAGGTTACACCGCTCATCCAACCACCTTCTCCGTCTTCGAAGGCCACTTCGACAAGTGATGTGCGACAAGGCGGCCTCTGGTTCATACAACTCTTGCTTGTGGTTCCGATACCAGTGATTCTGATTTCCCACATTGGTATTATTTTAATCGGTTCCATGCCACAGGGTATCGTAGACGGCGGTCCTGTCTGGTTTGGTGAGTGACAATACCAAACTACTATGCAGCTGGATTAATTTTCAGTCTCGTAGTCTATGCGGCGTTGTGCGTCATTTCAACGCTTCTTATCCTTCCCCTCACCCCCTTCATATCCTCTTACCCCTCGGCTCCACCACTTGCACTCGCCCCTCCCTTCCAGCATCTCAACAGCCCAAAAACCCTTTTCCGTGTTCTGCTGGTCGCTTTCGGTGCTACAGCAGCGTATACATCAGGTCTCTTAGGGCTTATCCTGACATGCACCTCACCACCGACCTCAAGACTAGGTTTCCCATTTTCGATCGAGGCGCCAATGAAAGTATTTTTCCACCAGCGTGTGGAACTCATCGCCCCATGGGCTATAAACGGAAGCGATTTCACGCCTGCGTTGAGGACACGACCGACAACCTACCTAACAGGAGTGCCGCAATACGTTGATCAGATGATTGTCTCCGTTTTGCCTTCAGCTGTCGACCATGGTGCGGAGTGTAGCAAGGATGGCGATCGAACAGGGTTGATCAGGTGCGGTTGGCCATCTGGGGATGATATGATACCCTTCCCTGGAAAAGATGAATCGCCCGACGACATGGAGCACTCCAAATCGGAACCCAACGTACAGGTCCTATCCAAGAACCCATGGCTCCGGAGTAGCATAAGCAGACTTTCCCCTACATCAGCACGCATCTGGCTACGCGGCACGAATACCCGTGCATGCAGGGTATACTTTGACAATGCCAAGGTGGCTAATTGGACCGTCTTAGGCGGTACTCCTGGCGTGCAGAAGGGATATGAAGGGTATGAGACAAGAAAGGGGGAAGGACTGAAAGAGTTGAGAATCTGGAGTCGGACATGGAATAGGGAGTTTGTGGTCGATGTCGAATTCGTTGAGGGGCCAAAGAAGATCAACGGGAGTGTAGCCTGTGGGTGGTCAGAATATGAGAGCGGGAGGGTTGGTGTCCACGATGGTACTGGTGGGAGCACGATTCCAGCGTATGAGGAGGCGTTGCGCTTTTTACCTCGCTGGGCGACTTTGACGAAGCTGACGGATGGCTTGGTTGAGGTTTGGAGCGCATTTGAGATGTAGAGAGTTGTTCTCATTTCATGCAGTCTGATATCACCTTGTAATTTTTTGAAGCATTATCATCGCCTGGCCTCCCATGCGGTAGTAGATAGCTCATGTATCTGAGTCTATCTACCTCCAAAGACCCACCCATCTTTATGCCCAGTTTTCTGTCCGGCGTTCCAAGTGGAATGAGTTTGCCTTTCTTGACACGAAGTATAGTACTGACAATC
This sequence comes from Lyophyllum atratum, assembly GCA_014905825.1. Lineage (NCBI taxonomy): Eukaryota > Fungi > Basidiomycota > Agaricomycetes > Agaricales > Lyophyllaceae > Lyophyllum > Lyophyllum atratum. Next base: position 772,437 of record JACGCN010000025.1, on the reverse strand, counting down.
ACATGTAAAGCTGCTTCGAGTCACTGATATGTGATGCTTGGATCCTGAGTGACTAGTCATCTCCTCTGGATCCACTGGTATCCTCAAAGATTCGGTGTCAGGCGGGTAGATAGGGATTCCTTTTACGATGATCTGAATGTTTCGCTTTCGACGGCGTTATTCACAAATCAAGTTGGCGACGGAGGAACTCAGGGTCCCGGTTCATTCCGGCCGAGTTGCCGCGGCAAAATCGTCAGAAAAATTCAGTCACAGCCCCGCACACCGGAGTGATATAAGCGAGAAAGTACCTCACACGACAAGAATCTCGTCAGGTCTCCGACTCTCACCTGTACCATCACCACTCAGGATCCTGATACCCGTATTTTCGTCTAATGCATTTCTTTTCGCAAGCTTTCAACTATGAGTAATTATATTTGTTTTTCGCTCCACACCCCCAATCAGAACTGACCTCTCTTTTTTCACCAGGCATCCCTGGTCGCATGTGGTCATCGGAATGTGGCACAAATACCCAAATCCCAAGTGCTCCCATGTCATCAGCATAGATGTGCTCGACCGCTCTGTAGACCCAAAAACTGGCATAATTCGAACAGAGCGAGTTCTGGGTTGCAAGCAGAAAACGCCGACATGGATTGTGAAGGTGCGGAGTTGACTAACTACCTTTTGCTGGACTTCTCGCTCATGACTCTGCGCTTCATAGCTCTTTGGCGGTTCGGAAGACGCTTTTGTGCGAGAGATTTCCTTCATTGACCCCTCGACACAAAACGCCACCATTACCTCGGTCAACCTGTCCCTGTCACAATTCGCCACATGCTTCGAGCGCATACAATACTCGCCCATATCAAACTCGCGTACCCACTTCTCCCAGACGGCAGAGGTACAGGCGCGAATGGCTTTGTGGAGGACAGCAGCAGACGGTCTCGAAAGATGGCTAGTACAGCGGTTTGAGCAAAACGCACAGCTTGGCAAGGTCGGATTCACCGACGTACTACGAACGCTATGGGAAGAACGGCAGATGCAGCAGGCACATTCATAGAGTTCGTTCCCTGGCATTATCTATTTCATTTCGAGACACTTCTCCGGGATCTTGTGTAGACGACAGGGGAATCATTTCGTAGACTAAAAACGCCTTTTCATTTTCTAGTGGACGGGCGACTATTTACTACAGCAATATCCCTCACTCCCCCACCATCCATATGTACCACTAGCATTAGACTCGCAATAGTAGACTTTTGAGAACCGCATAATTTTGTTGAGCAGCAAATCGACAGAGCGTAATTCCGTTGAGCAAAGCCGAGGTATCGATTGTCACGGCATGAGGTCACATCGAGTCACAGCCAAATCTGTTAATCTGATCGTCGTTTGTGTCAGCCTGGATATCTGCCCACTCGTCATTGCGCTGCATTAGAAGCAGAGAAAAGGGTTCTTTTCTCGTCAAGAGCAAGTCCAGCTAGGCGGCCCAACTAATTTATACCGAGGGAATCTCATTCTGCAAACCCCAGGGCCACAGGACCCACTCTTTGAAAGGAGATCGTGTCTGAGACGGTTGCTCAATGGACGAGCTCCTTCATCACTGTCTCCGCGAGCTTTCTTTTGACGGCGACCTTGGTAAGTGCTCCCATCACATGATGCTTCTCCTTCCAAAATTTCGTTGCGTTCGGGAGTTCGAATCCCAGTCTTGTCAACTTACCACTATGCACCTATGAAATGTTTCACTGATAAATTTGAATCGTCTTTCAGGCTGCAACGTCTCCCGCTTGCGTGATTTTATTGTCGAGTTCTACGCACACAGTGGCACTCCCCAGAATCCTGATGATGCCTTCTGCGCCTTCGTGTGGTCGCTTGTAGTTCAGCAGCCGACTGTGCGAGTCGGAACGGTACCTCCTGGAGTAGCGTCCGAAGTATGGATTGCACCACAGACCAGTGCTAAGCGCAAAGCCAAAGCCAAAGGTCAAGAGCATGTCGAGACGACGCCTACTGAGCTCGATCTCGTCGCGGACGCGCGCAATAGGACACTGGACGACTTGAAGAAAGAGTATGGCGACGACCTGCGAATAGCTGTCGAACCGGACGCCATATACGCAGCTATAACTGGATCACACATTCGAGTTCGTAGCTCGTGAAGTCTTCCTCGCCTTTCTACGACGCTGACCGTGAAGGTTACAGTTTGCAAAATTAAGCCCCATGGTTTATTCCGCACTTCAGGTCATTACGCGTGGTAGAGACAGCGGTGTCACCGTCGTCGAACTGGGTCAGCAGTCTGGATACGACCAGAAAACATGCTTTTACCTCGTGAGGCAGTTGACAGACCTGGATCTTGTGTATGCACCGCGTCAGCCGCTACCAATATTGCAGGCTGATAAATCTCTTTTATATACAGCGTGAAGGTCAGGCGAGGAGGGGTGGGTACCCATTTTGTTATCCACAGACACTTCTTCGACCGCAGCCCGTCGTGGAAAGCTATCCGTGACGAGGAAACCCTGGCTGAGACTGCACATAACGTTGTTCTCGATCCTACGGCTGAAATCCCAGAAGAAGAAGATGGAAGTGCGGATATTCAGTCGCTAGACTTCTCGCCTATCGATGCACGCCATTTATCGAGCTTACCTCTGATTCGAGGTCGTGTCGTCAGATTATTGAAAGCTTCTCGGAATTACATGCACGCATCGAACAATTTGTTGATAACACTCGTAAGCCATGATATCATTCTTAAATCTTCCACATTTAAATCTTGGCATGCAGGGTTTTTCCAACCCCACCAAGACCGATCGCAGATTTTTCCAGAGCCGAATTCGTGAAATGATACAACAAGGACTTATCGAGAAAGTCGTCGTACCAAGCAACAAGAAGAAATCGGTTAATGCTTCTGTCAAGTGCTTCCGCTTAGTCTCCCACGACCAGAAGGTTGATCAGGAAGGCATTGTCATCCAGCTTCAGGATGGTGATGACGATGAGAAAGATGTTGGTCAGTAAACTCGACCATTGTGCAATTTAGTAGCTCATTGAACACATTTGCTAGGCGAGCAATCTGCAGTGAAGATGAACATCACTATTCACAAACAGATCTTCGACCTACTCGAAGAATCAGGCATGGTTGGGATGACGTTGAATGTAATTACTTCATTGACCTCATATACATCTATGCTCAAAATGTATACCCAGGAACTATCCGCTGCGTTGTGTCAGTTCGACAAACGAACCATCGAACTGCTGCTCACCAGAGCAGAGAAATTCCCACCCCCGGCACATCTCAGTGATCTTGGAATCGCCGGGCTCATGGAGACTAGCGGTAGGGAACGTCGACATCGATATTTTACGGTCGCCTCCTATCGTCAACTCGTTGCGAAAGAGAAACTTGACAATAACAGCGCAGGTTACGCCGAGGTCGATTTTTCAGAAGTTGGAGGGTTTTTGCCCGTTGAGTCAAACCTGTTCTACGAGGATCAAGGTGCTCTCTTTCGCTATCAAGATGCTTTCAAAGACTCGGAAAAGACTACTGGAAAGAAGCGCACTTTCAAGAATCCCATCCTCGCGGACGGAAGTGTTAAACAGGGCAGACCGAGGAAGTATCCTGTAGGCGAAGACCCCCGATCGCTACGAAAACAGGCGATCAAGAGGAAGCGTGAGTCCGTTGTCCCGAAATCTGATGCGCCCGAGGACGAGGACCAAGGCCATTTAGCGAAAAGGGTACGGATGGAAGTAGATGAGGATTCCGGTAAGTTCATCGGGGCATCTATTCCATAGGTTTACTAAGGTTCATACCATCAGAGCTGGTAGATCATCCGCCGGATGAGCCAACGTTGGTCCCAAAGAAACGCGGACGACCATCCAAGGGGAAACAAAAAGAGGCTGTCCATGAAGAAGCACCGCCGATACCTCCGAAAAAAACGCGGTAGAACTGCAAAAGCTGCTCCTGACGTAAGCACTGTTGCGCCGGTATCGAGTAAAAAGCGTCCAGCGAAGAAACAAATTGAGACTGCGGAGGAAAGTCCTGTCATCCTACAGAAACGAGGCCGCGCGAAACCTGCCACTGAGGGCGTCAAAATTATCTCAGATAAAGAGACTGCGTCTCCATCTTCAAAACGCGCTCGCGTCATACCAGACATATCACCCACACCTGTTTTACAGCCTCCCGAAGAAGATTCTCGAACGACGATTGACATCGACAAGCCTGACGATGGAGATGGGCCCGACGACGCTGTAGGAGCGCCGACAGTCAACGAACTTGAACTCGTCCCCGAACTTATACTCACTGAACAACCTCCTGAACCGTCAGCTACTTACATTCAAACAATTCCCGTTCAACGACCGTCTTCTTATACACCTCTTCCTCCATTAAACCCGACGGCACCCCACGATGTGCTCTACAAATTCGATCCTGGCGCGCGGCAATCTCCTGACGCGGACACTATCCCAATTGATCCAGCCCTCATGACGAACGTGTTAGAGCAAACTCACAGATTCGTTCGCGGTCCCTCTAGCAGCGTAAGTCAAGAGTTTTGACGTCAGTCATGAATCTTATGTGTGTGATAAAGGTCGCTGGTTCACCGTTACAACCGCTCGAAGACCAAATCATCTCTCAGAACCAGAATCTTGTCGTTGCATCCCAGCCACCCACTCATGGAGCAGATCTGCAAGCCTCCTCCACTGCACCTGAGAAGATGGAAACAGACGAACAACGCGCACAAAAAAAATCTTCCAAAGGAACGAGGGTGAACGTTTCTCACTTACGGCGCGAAAACGAAGTTTATCGCGTTGTCGAAAATATGGGTGGCATCGTGAACATACAGACAAAGGACTTCTTTGAAGAACATATCGCCCTCTTGGAAACAATGGCGAAAGCTGGTGAACCGACAAGCGCTCCAGTAGGTACCAGGACGGACAAGCGGACTGCAGTTTCTACGTTCAACAGCTTGGAGAGACGGGGTCGAATCAAGCAGCTTAGGACTTCGGTGATGACCCATACAGGTGTTCGTCGCCCCGCCTGTATCGTTTATCTGCCCAGCGTATCTCAGGATAAATTGAATGCCTTCCTCGGTGACTTGTCTCGCGGCATCCAATCCACTCCACACCCAGGAAATTTTGTCAAGATCGACGAACGTGTGGAGTACGGTGCAGACCCTACTTCCATTCCCAGAGGTGCACTTCCCTTGCAACTGCTGCAGATGGAGCAACCAGGCGAAGACCGCAAGGAGCGATGGAGCAAAAACGTCGCTCGGGCTGACCAGCTTTTTTCGTATGATGATTCTGTCGTTCGGGATGTTTTGTTGACGGAAAGGACGACTCTGGCCCAGTTATATGGGTTCATTGTTGGGAAAGCTGTCCGGTCCCGCGAACTCCACCTGTCCACTCTTGATGCTTTTGAGAAAGGCAACACATCCTCCAACATCGTTTCACATGAGAAGCGAATTGTAGACTTATCCTACTTCGGCCATGACATCCCACTCGGTCTCTACTGCTCTCTTGTGTCGTCCTTGTCCCATGATGACGAGCTCACCCGATTCATTGCAACTCCAGAGGGCCGCCAAACACTCGTACGCGATGTGCCCCCTAATATCAACACCATCCTCCAGATTGGTAGATCTCGCGCTCGCTCCCGGTTCCTTGACGTTTTGGAAACGCTCCGGGCTCTTAAATTGGTCACACCACTCGAGGCATCGACTTCTGGAACGCCTTGGATCACCTGCGCAGTGTCTGATGACAGGCCAAACACTTTCGATATAGCTTCGTCGGAAGGCTGGACTGTCAGTACACCCATGGCCGCACCAACTTATTGGCATTTCAACGATATCGCCCCGATTCATGTTTGGGCCGCTTCTGAAGTCTCTCCTCCTTTCTGGCAGGACGTTCCCGTCGCGTCTACAGTGGGCGGTATGAATTATTGGCAATTGCTTGAAGAAGCATGCCGCAATGCAGAGATTGCCACTCCTCCGGACGCAGTCAGCGCCACAGGCCCTTCGATTCCAGGCATCAGCGTTGCAAGATCCCTTCGCCGACATGTTTCGTGGAACTCTGAGTACATTATGACTTGGCATCAAATGCAATATTTGAGGCAATTTGTGGATGCCACTACTGCGAAGACACCGTTACAGGACGAGGACGAAGGAACAGCGCAGATGGGAAAAATATCATGGGTAATCAGCGCACCTCAAACGTCCGTCAGGAACTTCTTTCAGGCTACCCACCTGAAGGTCTCGAAGGATCTGGAAAGGCTGCGGAAGAAGGCTGCACAACAATCCGTTGAGAAGAAGGCGAAACGTACAGCTGCTACAAAGGCGTCCCTTGCGAAAAAAGCTGCCGATGCCCGTTCGCAACGGGAAGAGGAGTGGGATGCAATGCTACAACGGCTCCACCCGACACCGTTGGACGCAGCGGTTGTCGTTAGGATACGCCGTATACGGAGTCGCTTTCTGCAAGCAGGTTCGACGAAGGGTTTAGCAAAGTGGGAGGCCGAAATTACTGAAGCTGTACGAGAGGCAGAAATGGTTGCCAAGAAAGTCTTGAAGGGCCCTAGTAAACGAGCTTTCCCTGCGAGGACCGTTCCCGTACCGATGGATACTACGCCTTTGACCATCGCCGTTAATCCGCCCGAAAAGCCTGTTCAGGCTCTCATTGCAATGCAAGGCCCTCCTCTCGTTCCCCGTGAGGATAAAGTCAAGCGCAAGCGCAGAGGAAAGACCGCAGAAGGTACGCTGCACTCCTATATTCGCGATCCTGAACTCATCAGCATATTATAGAAGAGCCTCCTGAACCCAAACCCAAGACTTTGCGACGTCATCGTTTCCAATGGAATCGAGATTACGAAGAGCTTGCGCGAGACGCTTCTGCTATCATTCGCGCAAGATGTCGAAATTTGCCAAGGCTTGATTGGGCCGCGTTTGAACAAGTGTTTCCAGCAGTTCCGCGCAACACTGTCCGCCAGCGCCTGGCGCATATCCGAGAAACACCGGGGAACGAAGCGTACCTTAACCGACTCGAGGACCGGTGGTATGAGATTTGGATGCAGCACAGGGGCACACCACTTCTACCCGACGATGATCCCATGAGCTCCAGCAACTTTAACTTGGTCAAGCATGTTGAATTTCTACGCCAGCACGTCGACAAGAACGCACTGTGAGTACTTTCCAGTCAGTACGTTATGATTCACCGCTCAGGACTTTACAGGCGGGTCGGATTTGCTCAGCCTAAGGAGAAAGCTGGAATCATTCTCCCTGCATCCATTGACCTCCTCCTTAGCGAGTACGATGTGTTGGAAAGCATACCAACTGCCCCTTCTTGGGACTTCGTGTGGAATGCGGTCGTTGAAGAAGGCCGTGAAAAACGGATGTTACGGCAACCGTTTCTCAGGACGCCTGAAGACATGCCTTATGTTGGAGAACATCCGTACGAAGCTATCACTCTGGCAGAGTCCGCTATGAAGGTGAGAATACATTAGGGGCTAGAGGTATCAGAATCAAGCTAACAGCACTTAGATGACTCTGGGTACCCCTCACGAACGCTATGATCCGGAGTCCGCATCGACACTCTTGCGCAGCATCGGAGAACAGAGTGTTTCTGCCGCCACAAAGAACCTTCTTAGTCGTGGCGTACTTTCGAAACTAGTTCGCGACCCTCAAAAACAGAAACCGGGAAGGCAGCTAAAAATATCCGAAGTGTATGTCAACTATGAATATCCTGGTCATTATGTTTATTCACGGTTTTGATAGGAATCAAAACGCGATCGGAGGATTAATACCTCGAGACACATTCCAAGATGCAATTGCACTGGAAGAGATGTCGTTGCAAGACGACACATGGCGAGAATGGCCCCTGTTGGCCACTGACGGCGACTCTGCAGCACTGATACAGCTTGTGTCAGAGAACAAGGTGAGCTTTATCCCCCCCTCATGACTCTCACTCATTTTGTATTGTGAAAGCTTGAGTTCAAGGTCGACACAACACATGCTCAGTCTGCGCGACCGACACTTGATTGGAATAGCAAGAAAGCCGGTGAGGATCAACCCCTTTATGAACATGTCATTCTTCTCTAAATAGACCTGTAGACGATGATCAAATTGAAACAGCGGTCCACGTTCGGACGGTAGTCACCTCCACGCCCACACAGCAGCCGCCCACACAGAGCCCGGAATCATCACCAGTTCTTATCACGGTGGATTTACCTGCCGACCTGAATCCTGCTCATGGGCTATCTGTTGACGGAGGTACCGCGTCTTGCCGACGGTTGACCAGCATTGGGCTGGCCGACTGTATGGTCTGTCTCGAGGACGAATGGGTGTCTTTTAATGACGCCCTTGCCCCCGAGGAAAGGGAACTGGCCATGCATGTGTTGACAATAGTTCGACAGGGTGCGGAACATGGTGTCACCAAGAGCCATCTACGTGTAAGTTAGTCTCATTTGGCATGTCAAACATTGCTTAACGTGATGTATCTTCATCTTTCAAGGCAAACACCAACACAGCGGTGACAAGTGGACAGCTCTTCTCTATTGTCAAGAGGATGATGGAATCACCTGTTCCAATGCTGTTCTGGACTGGTTATTCCGCGTTGGTACTGGTCTCATCAGCGTATATCAAGAATTGGACGGTGCTGGTCTCCGAGAGCCCCGCAACAAGGATCTTCCCGCGGCGATGGTTCGATATCTCGGGTCTGAAGATTGTTGACTTCTGGGAGGCAGCTTTGAAAGCTATAATGGGCGTCATTATCTTCCGGCCGGGCGTATCGCAGGTTCGTTTCGCAGGTGTTGTTTGGTCCACAGTATCTAACCCATTGTCATTGCTAGGCGGAGCTTAGGTGGAGACTTCGATCAGTGTATGATAGGCAAGAAGTAGGGGACATCGTGAGATCACTGCAAGAGGACCGCTACCTCAAAATGCGGTGCGATCCAACGATTGGGTGGGACGACAATTTCAACGTGGCTGCACTCGACGACCGGGAGGAGAAGGGGGTGTTCTGGTTTGTTAGCGACGAGAAGCGTTGGTACCAAGTCTAATGGCGGGCATACCGGGACATGTGCATGTAGACCTTGTATAGACAAAACAGCGCCAGCGCCTTCACCTGGCAAGGGTGCTGATAGTGTGGTGATCAGTCCATCAAAGCTAGTGGTCGCGATGGGGTAGTGGACGAAAATGGAACTGGCCATGTGCCTGGGCCCAGGATTGATGGGAGTAAACTCAGGCGATCAATTGGCGTTGGCCCTCAACATCGTCTTCTGCAGACTGTGGCTCTCTTCCTCCCCCTCCATCTTTCTTTCATCTTCCCGGCTGGTCCTTTCACGACGACTATTCTCCACTTGATTGTTGGAGTTCGTTCGTCTAGCACGCCCAAGAGGCCCTTTCTCTCTTTCTACTTCGCCTAGTGCATTCCTTGAACGAAGTATGTTCGATCTTCTGGTCTATTAGGCAAATGTTAATTCGCGAACCAGCTGCGAAGATGCGTGTTAAGCAGTTGTGGAATTATGTTCCCCTCCCCGCGAACTTGAAACTTGTGGTATGTCCCAGCCCATTGACCGGTCGTGTAGTAATATTGACGCACAATCCAGTGGGACCGCATTACTTTCTCCCGCCTCACGACTGCCTACTTCGTATTTTCCGTTGTCCATTTTGTCATCCAGCTCTCTTTCCAGATTAAGGCTTTCACTATCAATGCCGATGCCGCTCGTTTTCTGAACAATATCGTTGTGCAAGGGAATGCCGTCAGCGAGAGCCTCCCAATCCTTCGTGGCAATGCTCTTCACATGTGCTCGTGGGTACCCAGTAACCTTGACCTCGATGATGATCGCTGTCCTGTGGTATGGAACGGGACGAAGGGCACCAATGTAGTTGGCACACAGCCAGACAACCAAGCCTCCCCTTCAAACGATCGCGCCGCTTCATATGAATCAGTAACCGTTATTACTTCCGTAACTGTCATTACCTCAACCTCTTCTTCGAACCCCTCTCCGTCTTCGCCTACCGTGCTTTCTTCAAGCACCATTCTGTCGACACCTGCCGTGAAGACAACCGCCACTCCCCTTAGTCGCCCTCAAACGATCACCGTCTTTGTTCCACCGACGAGACCGACTTCTGGGGTGCTCGACGTCGCAAAGCCCGTTGTTCATGATGACGACGATGAAGATGAGGAGGAGGACGATAAAGGGATCGATGATCGTGGGGTCTGTGTTCATTGCTCTGCCCTTATTTATCGCGTGTCCTGACCACCAGGTAGTTATTGAAGCGTGACGCTCCGAACATTTTGGCTTTTCAAGAGGGTGGACAGACAATGGTGAATATTAGCGGAATAGGTTTCAAGAACACCCCCGCGACTTTGGACACGAGTTGCATTTGGGCTCTCAATTGGCCCGTGTCTGTGTAAGTTCCTACCTTCGCTTTGCCTTTGGAGACTATTTATCTTCTTGTCTTTAGTCTGGACAACACCAAGCGAGAGGATCTTGTTTTCATCGCGTTCCAATTCTGGGTTCTCGGAATGTCCGTTGTCGCGCTTCTCAATGAGTCGATCCCGCACATCCTGGCCTCCCTCGTCACCCATATGATGGCTACATCATGGGCTGCCTTCCAAATCACCCACACTGCCAATTTTCGTTCGGACTTCAACCGTGTCATCACCAATGGTGCTTGCGATGGGACCTCACTGCTCCCTAACTACTGGCAGGATCGTGGGACTGCTGAATTTGCAAGCATGGCATTTAACATCTTGGCCCTCTTTATCTCGTCCTTTTTGACGTGGAAACTCATCAAGGTGGGTACGTCAATTGATGGTGCTCCACGTATCTGAAAGAAGTGAACTTTTTGCAGTTATTTGGATGGCAGACGTTCAAACGCGTCGGCGCCTCGCGAACCATCAACCGTGTTTACAAGATTGTCCTCATATTGTCCATCACTATACAGCTGTGCTTGTTCTTCATGCTGGTCACCGTATCTTTGTGGATCGATCAATTGGTCAACAGCACAATCGGCGATCTTGCTGATTTCCAGACGTTGTACAAAGTATCATCTTTTATCACCCTTGTGGTAAGATTTCACAGCTATAACTCTTGAATGTCATGACTGACTTAGACTTATCCAGCTCTTAGTTCCATGGCTGATGACGGTGTGTCTAGTTTCCAGTGTCTGGTGGGAAGTATGACTCAATTTTTTATACGCTCAGGGTTGGTTTGCTGTTCGTCGGGAGCTCCGCGTCCCAATGCTCATCTTCCTGATACTGTCGATCCTGTATCTTGGAGGATGGAGTCTCATGTTCGTTTCGACAACGTTCCGGTGGACTTTCATCACCTGGAGGTTCTTCAGCGTCATGGCATCTGCCTCGGTACTGCTCACAGTTGCTTCGCTGGTCCTTGGTATCATCTGCCGTTACAATTTCGGCAAAGGCTTGCTCCGTTACTGTAAGTACATCGTCGTCTTACTCCTGCATTAGCCGTTGCTCATTTTTCCCATATGATGATAGTAAACGCACAGCAAACCTTGCCAGGTGATGACTTTGTGTACTACGGGGAAAAGGATGCAGAAAAGGTCGACTTCCCATCAAACGAGAAGCCCATCCCGACCTACTCTGAGACATTTGGGTCTGGACCCAATGTTCCGCCCCCGAACCAGATGTTCGCCAGCCGCGGACCCCGGTTCTTCAACCGCTTCGCACAGCCATTCGAGACTTCCAAACCCTCCCCGGTGACCCCTCCTCCCAATGCTTACACCATCGTGAGGAAGGTGTCCGATGGGTCGTCGCACAGCGGCGGCGGCAGTGTTGTGCGGAGCGACACGCGTTCGAGCGAGAAAAGCTTTGGCAGTCTGGCAAGCTACTACTCGTACAGCGACAAGGGTCACAGTCGAACGGACAGCCAAGCAAAACGATGGGTCATAGAGTGACGCTAGAGGGATGATATTACGTAGCCTTTTCCTCAACCACGCAGGAACGTTTTGTCAATTGTATTCTTACTATATCTTTGCTTTTCCCAGTTAGTGCTAAACCTCTTGTTTTCGTGATTAAATAGCGTAGCTCCGAATAGCATGGCTCGTCCTTTTTCCGTTGCTATGATTATTATAAGTAGTAAAACAAGGTCAAAAGATAATACAGAGGGGGCATGAGTAGGCTAGATATGTGTGAATTTATGTAAGTACAACAGACAACAGTGTGGCAGATGAGGAAGGATATTATGCTGAGGTTTCGCTTTCTCCAGTCTCCGAAGTATTAGAAGAAAGCGGTGGGGGTGTGGTGGGTGAGGCTCGCTGGATTTTCTCGACTTCTTTCTCTTGGATGATGGCAGCTTGCCTCGCTACAGTAGCATTCTCGAATGACTCTTCCGTCGGCAACGCTGCTGGAGGACTGGTGGCCAACTCCGCTTCCTCATAGCTGAGTAACACCTCCCGGAATTCCACCATCCATAGGTGGTCCATGAGCTCAGTAGCCGAGGGTCGTCTCATGGGATCGATCGTCAAGCATTGCTTGATAAAGCTGATACCCAATTCGCTGAGTTGGCCGGGCTCGGGCAGCGGCGGATGCTGTGTTGCAACGCCGATGTGGAACATGATCGCCCTATGGTGGATGCCTTGTGAGGATAGAAGACGTATGAAAAGGAAACAGGGAACATACCACTCATTGTCGAGATTACTCCATGGTTTCTTACCCGTGGCAAACTCAAGAACAACACAACCGAGAGACCATATGTCCATCGCTCCGTGTCTGCCCCGTTTATCGTTCTTGATGATTTCCGGTGACATGTACATCGGGGTACCCGTGAGACTGTTGTTCATGGCAAGACCGTTGAAGCTGGGCATGCCCTTAGGAGAAGGTGAAGCGTCCGGCACACGACGTGAGCGCTGCATTGTGCGCTGGTTCTTCGCTAGAATCTTCGCAGCGCCGAAGTCGACGAACTTGATCACCCCCAGGTGATCGAGAAGAATGTCTGCAAAGTCATTAGTGAGAAAGCGTCGTGTACATGTGAAGTGGACTTACTGTCTGGCTTGATATCCCGGTGGACAATGCCTTTGGAGTGGAGATATGCGAGCCCTTCCAGCATTTGCATCGTGTATACTTGGATTATGCCCTCGTCTTCGATCCTTCCGTGCTCCAGAAGCGCAGCGAGACTACCTCCTTGACAGTATTCTTCAAAGATGTAAACCTTGTCGCGATGGACCTCGATCCCATAGTACTCCACAACGTTAGGATGGTGGAGCATTTCCATGACGCTAAGTTCGTCCTTGATCTGTGAATAGAGACTGGGCAAGCCTGACAGCTCCTGAAACTTGATCTCCTTTACAGCCATGAGGGAGCCAGAATCCAGGTTGACAGCAAGGTAGACTGATCCAAATGCGCCGGCACCAATAAACCGACCCTGTTGCCATCGGATTGCAATGTTCGAGCTCGACGAGGCCAAGAATACTAGCGACCTGTCTTCAGGCTTTTCGTCGTCCAGAACACGACCTACCACCCGATGTTTCGTTCCTACCACAGCTCGATTTCCTTCCAGTTCCTGGAGGGATTTGGAGATCTTCTCCCAGAACATTCGAGTGCTTGAATCTAAGAATGCCAAGGAATCGTCGTACTCGATAGAAGCGACCTTTGATAAGTCGTCCTCCTCGTCGAAAAGGGCATCTGTCGCCTGCTGCCTCAGGGCTTCCTCCTGTTTCTCCTTCTCCTTCCGCGCTTCCAATGTAGACCTTGCACCCAGAATATCAAAATGACTGATCAGCAATGTCATGCAGCTAGCAACCTTGTGCCTCAACATCTCGAACTGCTCATCCGGGAGCTGTAATATGTTCCGCTTCGTTCGATGGTGGGTGAACTCCAGCGCGTTCACTGCCCACTTGAACGTTTTGCGGTCCGTGGGATCGCAGTCGTCGCATATGAAGGACACCCACGATATTGCCAGCTTGATCAAGAGGCGGTTGAATTTGAGTAATGAGCTGCGGTCCATGTAGCGCTGGGCGTGTTGTCCATGCTCTGAGGCGAAGAGATACCAATTACCTAGAAGCTCCTGACACCCCTGCGACAAACGCAGAGAGTTACGAACATGGTGAACGGAGTCCACGATCGACTCTGCTAGCCTGTTCGTAGCACGCGCGATCTTTCGCAGCTCCTTATTGACGGTTGGGAGATGAGCCTGGGCGTCCGTCAGACATGTCAAAGGGCCGAGTGCGGTCTCGATTGGCTCTCCGTCCTCGTCAACTGGCCTGAATGCGTCCGTAAACACTTGTTTCGCGAGGAGAAGTCGCCGCTGAGGACCATCTGCGATGAGTCTGACACGGTCATCCTTCATATCGAGATCCTCGCTGGGGATGTTCAGCAGCATGACGCGGCCGTTCCAAATGAAGTGACTGCGAGGAGATAGAACAAGGAGGTACTGTGCCTCGTCATATTCGTGGCCGAGAAATTCAGTGTTGCCAGCAAGGCGACTACCGTCATCGTTGGTAATCTCGTCGACGTGGAAGGCTTCGGTGAGAAGGCGTCGAATGGATTCTGGCCGCTCATACAGTGAATTCGGGGCCACGACGTAGATACCTTCTTCTTCCAGAGAATGGGTGTATACGAGGAAGTGGTCGGTCGCTATGAGAGTTGAGATAAAATGATCCAGCGGGACGCCTTCGAGGTCATATTCAGCTGAATTACTGAATCGTTGCGTGAGCACTCTACAATGACAGTCATTAGTACATGTTTCAAACTAGTTGTACGAAGTGAGAAGGCGTACCTCGCAAAACGCTGCAGCTTGCGATATCTTAAGCGCACACTGTCTAAGATCTTCCCATACCATGCAATAATTTGTTGGTCCGTCATCTTTCTGCTAGCAGCACTGCTTTGGATATGCGCTTGGAATGCCGATTTTGTTCCATGGATTCCACGTTCGCGTTCCGTGATGCGATGTCGGATATGTTCGCTCATGTCTTCACCTGTCGGCACGCGAACTTGGGTATCGAAATAGTTTGTCACCCGTACCATGAGCTTGTTGGTGAGTGAACTGTAACGAGGAACATTCGAATTTGGTGATTACATGATAACAAATATACGACCCACCAAAGTTGTTCAGCAACAAGACACGATCCTCCGGAAGTAGTCAAACTAACATCATTGAAGGTTGCCCACTGCGCCTCCAAGACATCTGTCTCCTTGAAATATATACCCTTGGCTCCACTCTTCAGCTTCCAGTGTATCAGTCGGAAGAATATAGACAACGCATCCAAGATGGTTGAATCATAATCTTCGCTGATGCACTGGGGTAGCGACCACTTCCCGCCTGGGTCGGGTGCCAGAAATGCTTCGTACTGTCGCTTGAGAGTACACGCGAGCCCGATGCTCAGCTTGAGATCCTCGGTCATTTGATCGATGATCAGCACATCCGGCTCCTTCAGTTTCTGCACATAGTCTAGGCGGACACGAAGGGCTGCCTGCGCGAGCTGAGTCGGGAAGGAGATTAGAGGGACAAGCTCGGTTTCGAAAGTCGGCAGATTCATGTCTTTGAAATGAGCGGAAAGGTTCACTTGGGCATCGCGTGCAACACCGATGAAAGCGTGTACGGTAACAAGGAAGCCTTTTTCAAAGGTGCGTTGCATAAACTCCTCTTTCAGGAGGCGCTCGACGAAGCTTGCGCCATCTGTTATTGCTGGAGTCGAGTTGTTGCCTTGAGAGATCGGCTCCGCGCCGGTATTGGGCTCTGTAACGTCCAGAGTTTCGCTTCCAGTCCACCTCCGGAGAAGAAGGAAATGTCCCCTCAAAGATGTGAGGATGGTGGACCATGTGTTGAGCGTATCGCAACGCTCTTGGAAGGGACCCTCTGCCGCTGTGGGTTTGTCGAGATAGAAGGCCTTTAGAGTGGGGTAGAGGGATTGAGCGACTTCGAGGCGGCGGAGGACCGTTGAGACTTGTTTGAGGGCAGACGCAGTAGGGTCTTCTTCCTGGTCATCATGAGTAACGCGGAACCGCTTTATCTCGTCGATGACTGCATCTACAGTCCGTATACGCCGCTCCTCCAATTTCTTCCGTTCCTCCTCGTCAGATCGGCCGTGGAATTTGGCGCGAATGCCGAGCCAGATGTTGGTTTGGACGCTGTTGTGTTCGTCGGCAGAAGACTGCAGAGCGGATGCTATTCGTCTCTTCTCAGACTTCAGCACGTCACCCGCTAGAACTGAAGCAAGCATAGTTTGCCATTCCAGGCGCTCCCGTTCCTTCTGGGACGCGGGCTGCATCGGCTCGTGATCGAGAGCTAGTCGCTCAATTGCGCCATTCCCCCCTGCAGCAATAGATGCACGAGACAGCTCTTCCTCTTCGCTATTGTCTCCCGCATCGACAAGCTGACCAAGACCTCGTTGAAAATAGTGACTGTCAGGATCATTACGAGGATCGTCTGGCAGACCAGGTTCCGATCTATAGCGTTTCACAAATTGAGAATAGATATCAGGGTACTTCGGTATCTGGTTGGAGGTAGTGTTGTATTCCGTGGAGTATGAGTCTGCGCCGCGAGACTTGACTCGAGAAGATCTGCTGGTAGATGTTGAAGGGGGCGACTGGGGATATGAGCGAGGTTTCACATCCCAGTGATGAGGGTCATCTGGGTCGTCGAGCTTATCGTCTTCGTCGTCGTGGCGCCCTCGGATGGATGTCTCTGGATGTGGATAGAGGGTTGGGGTATGCCGTAACCGCATTGCCAGTGGAGTGGGGGAAAGCTTCGACACCGTCGCAGACGTCACATATCATATGTAGTCCAAATATTATGATCGCTCTACGTGATCTTATCTTTCGCAAACACTGACAGCCTCAGTAAATCAGCTCAAGTACTAACCGCCACCATGGGTATTGTAGAAAAGGTGCGTGCTTACCCGTCTTTCTAGCCAGCTCTGACACTGTCGCAGATTAAGGAGATCGAGCGTAAGTAGATGCCATATCCATTCCCGAAGCCATGCTCACATACGCACAAATGCAGAGGAGATGGCTCGAAGTAAGCTGCGTTGCCCTCTCTTCCAAATCGCGATTCACAAATTCGGTCTACAGCCCAAAAAAACAAGGTGAAGAGTTACCCTACACCCGAAACTCTGCCTAGCATAACACTGCACGCAAGTAGGCAACAGAATACCATCTTGGTCTCCTGAAAGCGAAGCTCGCTCGGTATCGTGCCCAGCTCCTCGAACCCGCAACAAAGTCAGGCCCGGTAGGAACTGGATTTGACGTGCAGAAGTCTGGAGATGCCAGAGTAGCGTTAATCGGGTTTCCCTCTGTGGGCAAGGTATGCAACTAGTCCCCAGTTTGTATGTACCGCAACTTACGGTTCTTCCTGTAGTCTACACTGCTCAGCAAAGTCACACACACTGCTTCAGAAACAGCAGCGTACGAGTTCACGACGTTGACTGTGAGTCTCATTTTTTTCTTCTCTCTGTCGAGAGCATAGAACCAATGCCTATAGGCTATTCCTGGGGTAATTGAATACAAAGGGGCACGCATCCAACTTCTGGACCTTCCTGGAATTGTTGAAGGCGCTAGTCAAGGTTCGTTCCCACCAAATTTGCTTAAAGCTACATCATGAAAATGACCCGCGTCTCAGGCAGAGGTCGAGGTCGTCAGGTCGTCGCAAGTATGGCCCATCCCTGATGCCAGATTGATTCCATCCACTAATTATCGATGATCCACTAGCTGCGAAAACGGCTGACCTTATTCTCATCATGCTTGACGCCACCAAATCAGAAGAGCATCGCCGGCTGCTGGAGTTTGAGCTGGACACCGTTGGAATTCGGTTAAACAAAGAGAAACCTGATGTTGTTTTCAAGAGGAAAACTACTGGTGGAGTCAGTTTCAGCTTTTTCCATTCTCTGAGGTTGAAGGAGCACTTCGATTAACCTTGCCTACGTTCACAGATCACTTTCAACACAACTGTGAAACTCACGAAAACGGACGAGAAAACGATAAGAACAATTCTAGCCGGATGCAAGTCTCCCATGCGATATTGGCAGTAATGTATTCCCTAAATCATATTTCTTTCAGACAAGCTGCATAACTGCGACATCATGATTCGAGAAGATGTATGTCTTCTTGCGGCCTTCCTTCAGCTTCCGACTCAGCTTATTATCCGTATTGCAGATCACGACAGACGAATTTATCGATGTCCTCATTGGTAGGATCTTATACTACCGCTAATCTGCCGTGTGCTGAACTAGATGACAGGAACGAGGAAATATATGCCATGTCTCTGTACGTTCCCAGAGCTCGTTGATGGACGACGTCTAATCTGCCGCCATAGATGTCTACAACAAAATCGATTCAATTAGCATCGAACAACTCGACAAGTTGGCCAGGCAGCCGAATTCAGTCGTAATCAGCTGCGAGATGGATCTCAAGTCCGTTTTCCATTACCTCCGAGACGCGTGGCCGAATTGACGTCGTCGTCTATAGCCTCGACTACCTTGTTGAACGTATATGGGATGAACTCAAACTTGTCAAGGTGTACACTAAGAAACGTGGCGTACATCCGGATCTCGGGGACCCTGTTTGTCTGAGGAAGGGCGCAACAATAGAGGTGCTTATTTTGATACTTTCTAGTGGAATGACAGGACTTGATAGTTACATGCTGTCAGAATGTGTGTAACGGTATCCATCGGTCTCTAGTGACCAATTTCCGCTACGGTCTCGTCTGGTAGGTCATCGCCCTTTCGTATGTCAGAACCGACGTCTAATTGAGCCAACAGGGTTGGGCGTCTTTTTTAATATGTACACTGGGTACTCATTTTGCGTTTACAGGGTAAATCGAGCAAGTTCTCCCCGCATGCCCAAAAAGTCAGCTTAGCACATCAGGTACAGGACGAAGATGTTGTATCCAGTGAGTCCATAACCGCGTTAGCCCTGCTACTGTGCTCACCCCTTTTGGTGTTTTTTCTATCAGTTTTCACCAAGTAATACATGAAATGGTACAACCCGCGGACGAGTGTGATACCTAGGAAGAGAGAGTTCATAGAAATACATAACGTCCCGCTTATCATTTCATGTAGGAATGCAACATGCTGTGAAAATTTGTCGGGCATTGCTTATGCCGGCGACTGTCACGGTCGCACTGACAAGTTGTCGACGCCTCAAGCCCGAACTGCCACCCAATACATGTCATCACCAGATTCTCGGTTGCATGCTGTGGTTCTTAGAACGGTTTGGCGGCCTCCAGACTGTACACCATCTGACTATATACCTGAGGCTCTTCTACATATTTGCCCACCTCGAAGCAGCTTCTTTTTTGTGGTCGTCGGGATGTCGATAATTGCTTCCGGTGCCACGTGTTTGACCGATCGCGACTGTTCCGATGCACATGTCATCATGATGCAGACGAAGTTGACCCTGACAGGAACCAAAGTTTTCCATATATTTCCTTGCCTTTGCCTTGCCTTTGCCACATCCTCTTATCTTGTTTTCCTGTACCTCCTACTCCCACAACCGACCCCTTACTTTCTGCACGTCACCCAGCAGTATTTCTCACCTAAACTAGAGTATATGGCAATCGAGTCGAGCAAGCTGGCGTCTTCGGTATCCGCACCCAATGGCCCTGACCCCCTTGAACTCGTCTTTCTTGGAACGGGTACATCCTCGAGCCTCCCACATATAGAGTGCCTCACTGCGTCGCCTGACGACAAGCCATGTAGAACATGCCTTTCGACCTTAACACCGGAGGGGAAGAAGAACATCCGCAGGAACACGAGCGCCGCTTTTAGAATGACGGCGAAAGACGGGCGGAAAGTGTGAGTTGTTCTTTCCTCGACTGTTCTTCTTCAACTCTTTTTGAGGAGGGAAGGTTCGGATACGTGCGAGAGTACTTACGCCTGCTTTCATTGCGTCATACAGGACCGTTGTAATTGATGCTGGCAAGAATTTCCAGGCCGCTGCTCTGGAGTGGTTTCCGAAGTATGGCTTGCGGCGAATCGACGCCTTGTTGATTACACATCCTCACGCAGATGGTACGCCTTATTACTGTATGACGTACGCCCTCTGACGAGCTCACTCAGCTATGAATGGGCTGGATGACTTACGAGGTCGGTTTTGCATTGTCTCCGTGACGGAACATATTGCTTACTCATATCGTGCTAGGCTGGACTTTGAATAACGCAATACAATCCCACATAGACGTGTACGTCTCTCAGGATACCTTTGTCGAGGTCCAGAGATCTTTTCCTTACCTCGTAGCCAAAGAATTTGCGTCGGGTGGCGGTGATGTAACAAACACGTTCATTTTCGGCGTTTTCCAACGTACTCACTGTTCCCCGCAGGTACCAGAATTCAAGTGGCACATCATAAATGACGGCGTCCCATTCGAGATCCAGGATACAGGAATCCAGGTGACCCCTTTCTCCGGTGCGTCATGGATGATTGGCAATATTCAGGTTCGAAATCTAACGCTACTATCTAGTCCATCACGGACGTATATTTTCCGTAGCACCTCCACCGGCGTACATGCCAACACCATCAGGCACCACTCCTTCAACCCCTACAAAAACACCCGTTCCACTACCCGTGAAGCATATCCTCCCAAACGGAAGTCATGTGCTGGGAGAAGAGGTGATCCACCCCTACCTATGTTATGGGTTCAAAATCGGACACGAAGTTGTATACATTTCCGACGTGTCTCATATCCCGAGTGATAAATGGGCCGTCATCCAGTCAAAACGACCGGGAGATGACAGCCCCCTACCGGTCCTTGTGCTGGATTGCCTGCGCCTCCGGCCGCATACGTCACATTACGGGTTCGCGAACGCGTTAGAGACGGCTAGACGTATAGGCGCCTCGAGAACGTATCTGGTTGGATTTGGGCACGAGGTCACGCATGAGGAATACATCAGGCTTGGAGAAGCTGCTGGTGGGAAGAGCCTTGATTTGGAAACGCTCACGGAGACAGAGAAGAGGGGACTGGAGCTGAGTGGGAAAGGGGAGGATGTATGGGTGCGGCCTGCGCATGACGGACTGCGGGTTTATGTAGAGGCCGACGGGCGAGTGTATGATGAGAGCTATTAGTATGAAATAATTATAAAGCCTCTCGATCAGGAGGACTTCCAAATTTGGACATGTCATGATGGGAAATTAAGAAGTCTCAGTTGTGACTTCACTCTTTACCCGCTTTCTCTCCACCACCACCTCCCCCAACTTCACGCCCTTTGCAACCCACTAGGTCGGCCTTTATATCAACTCAGGAGCCGGGGTCGGCGCCCATGAAGTTCTTCTCACAATCCTTTCTCTACGAGTGAGTAATCTCAATGCCACCACTCCTTTCTACCCCGCGTTTCTAATGCTTTCTCGGCCAGTGATCCTTGGTCAATCGTATCTCTAGCATATTTCTTGCGCTATCCTAATCCATACGCCTCCCATGTCCTCTCCTGCGACATTATTTCACGGAATCTGACGCCCAGTGGGACGCTACTCACCACCCGTCTCATACTGAAGCGAGGGGCACTGCCGAGGTGGGCACAAAACATCGTGGGAAGAGCAGAGTCTTGGGTTCTCGAAGAGAGTGAGGTAGATCCTCTGGGAAAAACTGTGAGGTGTCGGACAAAGAACTTGGATCATGTGAAGGTGATGCAGGTCGAGGAATGGGTCATGCTCCGACACACACAGGAGGGGTATGTTTTCTCCTCATTCCCTCTTTTCGACGCGCTGACGGGATGAGCAGACAAACGCTCCAGACCACGGAAGCACGCATCCGGTCTGGGTTTGGCTGGGGCCTCACAAAGAAAATCGAGAACCACGGATTAAACCGGTTCAAGGCCAACGTACAACGCGTACGATCTTTTTACTCGTGTGTACCACAAATTGCTGATGAGTTCCGCGGACAGTCTCGTGAAGGTGTCTCGCTTATTCTCAATCTCATTCGCCAATCTCGGTTGCAGCCCATGACACTTGGCGGCGCAGAACCCCTTTCCCTTTCCCCGATCCATGAGAGCAACGACGCCGAGCATCACACATCTCATCCCACCAATGGAGTCTGGGCCAGGCTAAAATCTTGGGTCCAGCCACGCCCTCCCACATAACCTTCACATCAACATGTACCACGTATAACCCCCACTGCACGTATTAATTGGAGCTGAACTATGCTCTACCACTATAGTATCGTATATAACAGTTTTGGTCTGTCTGTTAGTAGCTCTGTTGTGTAGCATTATTTCATTGTTCCGAAAGAACGGGTTGCATCCGCTGTGAAGACTCGGCACGCGAATGCCAGGTATACGAATCAATACCATCGCTATGAGAGCATGGAATCCAGCGAACGAGCTCTGTGTGGAATTGATGCTCCAAAAATCCCTTGCCGAATGCCATCACGTCGTAGCCTAACGGTGCTCAGCGAGCCGGCGTGAACAACGGCCATCGTCTGGAGAAACAGTGCTTTACAAGGGCCTGGGCTCCTTGGCGCACCTGCTCTCTTGTCCACCAACTTCAAGCTGGCTTAAACCGGCGTCATGTACTTTCCAACATCAGCAGCGAGGCAGCTTTCGACTGTCCCTGCACTACCGAACCTGCCACCTGAACCTGTCATATGCCTCTGTCCAAGTCCCCGGAAGGCCCTGTTTTGTACTCTCACCAGGAACGGTGTTGCAGTATGGCGTATTCGGGTAGGCGATGCCCTCGAGTTCTCGTGGTTGCTTTCTACCTAATAACTTTCGCGACGTGTTCAGCCTCCGGCCTTGTTGGCATATCTCTCGCGCACGCCCACGTCGATCATCGACCATGGTGAGAACGCCGATGTTCACTGGTCTCCAGATAGCTCCCGTCTTGTGATAAAGGTATGTCCTGCGGTGAACATGCCTTTACCAGCTCACAAGTATTGTGTATCCCCCCAGACGTCTGAATCGTACCTGGTCCTCGTATCCGTGGAGTTTAGACCTGACGAAACTGTATATGATGCGCCTCCCCTTCCACCCACTGCGCAGCGCAACTTCTTAGCTGGTCCTGGCGAAGGCCTCCCGTTTCAGTCGATCGGCCTCGTTTTTGAGGGTGTGGTACGCGTCGAAGGAACACTTCTCAGGTGCGCTTCAGACATGATCGTGTCTCTAGCTAACTCAAAGCGCCCCGAAGTGTCTCTCCAAGGAGACACCATCTCCTATTCTCGACCAAGGACCCACCGACAGTACAGCGAATACCGTGGCCCGCAGACGCTGAAGATGGTACGGAGATGGAGGCGAGAAAGAAGAAGCAACAACACGGCTACGATACTTGGATATTCAACGACCAAGACTTCTCGTGGTTCATTGACACAGACGGTGAGAACCTGCATGGTCGATTCCAACGAGGGGGAACTGAAAGAAGTCAGTGTCCGTGACCAAGATACTCTATTCACGCGCCATGGGCATCGAGGCATGGATAACTTCAGATGGGCGGGCTTACTTCGTTCGCCTGCACGAGAACCTCGGTTCCGGAGAGAGCACGTCCGCATTGACAGAAGAAGATGTGGCCCAGGTACCTTGGACATCTTTGCCACCACTCGAGCCACTCTAAATCAGCTTGCATCAGGATGACGTAGACCGCCGCCGCCACCTTTCCTTCGAAAGCACTTCAGGCACTCATGCCCACAAAGGATGGCGTGGCACCTGCGTTCATGATTTTGAGACACCACGGTGGGTGCAGAAGCAGCGTTGCATCGATCCAGACGAGCCGCTGCATGAGAGGAATCGCGTGTATGAGGAACCTCGGCGCGCGGTGGCGATGGCCATCAACGGCAAGTTCTCGTTCATCGCGATCGGCACCTCCAGGTACGTCCACCTATCTTCCTGCGAGAAGGCATGCCTCATGAAGACGCTGGGGACAGTGGTGGGTTGGAATTCACCAACTTCCCGTCGCAGGAGGGCGTTACGCCCAAGGCGCAGGTCATACAGGTGCCAAATCCTTATAGTCGGCAAACAGGCGAAGTCTGTGCATTGGAGTGGAGCTCGGATGGGTATGTGCTGGCTGTAGGGTGGAAGCACGGTTGGGGTATTTTCAGCGTTGGGGGTAGATGCCTTGCGTCTGGGTTTGGCGTTGATGACCTTGTTGATGAGGACAGGTGCGTTTTTCCGCGGTGGATTGGTGGATTTACTGAGGAATGTCTATCTAGGTTTCAAGATGCGTTCATGTATGGCGTACGGAACCTGGTACGTTCCCTACCAAGCAAAGCGCACTTCTGCGTTCTGACAATACATTTGGTAGTTTTGGGCTCCAGGGAACTATGAGCTTGTAGTTTTGGCGCAGTCGTCCCCTCTCAGTACGCTAAACTCCATAATCTTTCTCCCTTTCATGCTTATACGGGTATATCAAGAAATAGACGGGCAGCTATTCGTGATTCCTTTCGCGAAAAGCGCCACCACCGGACAGCACTCTCCTGTAAGCGAAGTCACTCTACCACTAAGATCGCATAGTTGACTTTTTGCCACATAGGATAATACTCGATACGCATTCTTACAGATGGACGACCGAGCCCTAGTTTACCGGGGCGCCGATCAGCCCGATATGAGCGTTATCAACCCGGAATCGGATGTGTGGCAGCACATCAAGGTGTGTAAATTATTATTTGTAGTTTTCCGGCCTGGCTAAATAGTTGCAGATACCGCAAGGTTACCTGGCGACAAATTGGCCCATCCAATATTCATCACTGAGCAGCGATGGGCGACTAATCGCGATTGCTGGGCGGAGAGGACTTATACACTACAGTTCGACCTCCGGTCGATGGAAGATGTTCAACGACGAGCAGCAGGAGCAAGCGTTCACGGTCAAAGGAGGCCTTCTCTGGTTCCACCATGTCTTGATTGCTGCTGTGGAAGTGTCCAAGACTTATCAGGTTTGCGAAATGCCACGTTCGTGACTGATATCAACGAGAACTGATTCCATAACAGGTGAGGTTGTACTCCCGCGACATGGAGCTGAGCAACCAGAATGTCCTGCACCGCGAGGTGTTGTCCTCCCAGGTGGTGATCCTTTCCTTGGTGGACAATTCACTGCTGGTATACACAGCAGACAACACTTTGTTCCATTTCCTGATCGTTCCAACTGCCGACACTATCAAACTGCATTTATGCGGTAGCATAACGTTCAACGGGATCATCTCTGCACCCAGCGCGGTGCGGATGTTGAGTTGGATGATACCAAGCGCCCAGAAACGTATGTGCCGGTATTATTTTGCAATTTATCAATTGCGCCTTCAACTTCATGTAGAACTTGGTGACCCTGTGGATGACCTATCGGTTGCGACTGTCTTGATGGTTGTTGGCGGGCAGCTTATCCTGCTACGCCCTCGGAAGGTGGAGTCCATTATCTCACATTTGAGTTCTTCGACGCTCATTGCGTTTTAGTCTGCCAACCAAGAAGTCAAGTACGACATGCAGATATTTGCCGATCGTATAGAGTTTTGTTGGATTCATCTTCGTGGGATCGGCACATTGGAGAACTCTTTGTGGGGCTATGATGGCCAGGGAATCAGAGTCTGGTTGAATGCTCTAGCTATCGAGGCACCACGTCAGGGAGATAAGGACAACGATGAACCGGAAAACGTGAAGGAAAGTGTAAACATTCCACTGGACTTTTATCCCTTGTGTAAGTTTGTTCAACGTTTCAGGCTCTGAATTCGCTAACTCTACCCATAGCTGTCTTGATGGACAAGGGAATCATAATTGGAGCTGAACATGAAGCTGCGACGAGATCAAACCTGTCCTTCGTCATGTTTAGACATGCCACGAGCGTGAGCTATTCTCTACTCTCCAAACATGCAGCGGGATCTAATCTGTGATCTCAGTCGCACTTGTTCTTGCATCACATTTTGCGCTTCCTTCTCGGAAACCGTCAAGTTAAGGAGGCGGTAACATTTGCTTCTCACTACAAGGAGCTGGTATATTTCGCTCACGCGCTGGAAATCCTTCTGCACACCGTGGTCGAGTCCGAAGCAACTCTAGAGAGCGAAAGCGACTCTGAGGATGGCGAGATAGCTCCTGATGCGGTGCTACCCACTGTAGTCGAGTTCTTGGACCATTTCGACGCTGCATTAGACGTCGTGGTCGGCTGCGCTAGGAAAACAGAGTTGACTAGATGGCGACGCTTATTCAGCATTGTCGGGAATCCCAAAGCCCTGTTTGAGGTATGGCTGCTAACTTCACCGATTCATAAAATCTAATGCGATGTTCCGAAGACTTGCCTTGCTTCTCAACGACTAAAAACCGCCGGATCATACCTGCTAGTGCTCCACAATCTAGAACAGCTTGACGAAAACAGCGATGATGCGGTTCGACTGTTGCAAAGTGCTGTAGACGGAAAGGATTGGCAGCTGTGCCGAGAGCTACTCCGCTTTTTGCATTCGGTTGATGACACAGGGTCTGCTCTCCGAAGTGCGCTGTCAAAGACCAACGTGGTGAGCTTCATGGAAGATGAAGAGGTGATATCGACCGGATCTTCTTCGTCACCTTGATCAGGTTGACTTTTTTTGTTATTTTTGTCTTATTTTAGGTTCCTTACATGTACCATGTACTTCTTTCACTATCATTATGTTCACTTTGGGAACTTGTCTTGATCTTCAGAGGATGGATTCTGCGGCCTCGGGCATGTTGCAACATGTGTGTAACCTACTTGCAATGTGCATTGGCAAGGTCCGAACAGTGTCAATTGAACCACATGATCATGAAGATAAGTGACAGTGGCAGAACATATGGGTCCGGGTGCACATTTTACCCTCAAATAAGTAGGACACTCAACCGTCCCCCGGACCTTCGTAGCTTGATTCCAAGAGACTATGGCGAGAAATATCTTTTCCCGAACAATGGCGACACTAACGCGCCGACCACAGGCGGTACAATATACTCCTGAGGGTGCGGTCACAATCTCATACCCTACTTTGGTGTCTTCTCCATTGGAGTTGGGCGCTTCTATTGGTGAGGATCTTCTTGACAGTGTGTGAGGAGTAAATGACTTGTCTTTTTACCAAGAGGAGGCCTTTGGATCCCACCCAAAGTCATTAGGCATCATTATCGTCCGCGATCTACCGCCATCTTATGTTACAAAACGAGAGAGGCTTCTCAAGCTTGCCCACAGGTTTGCGCAGTTAGATGAAACCACTCGCGAGACGTATACGAATGCGGCAAGCAACTATAGGTGCGTTCAAGATCTCTCTTATGCTTGAGTCCCGCAATTCAGAATATTTATGCTTAGCTTCGGATGGTCTCATGGAAAGGTTAGTTGGTTCACTTGAAAGCAAGTTATTTTATTGATTAGTACAATTCGCGATCTTAAAGGAAATCATGAATGGGAAGCCAGGTACATCTCTGTTTCATTTGCAGTGAGCATCCCTGATGACGAGTGTGCCTTTCAGATCTTCTTAAAGGATCTTATTATGCCAATCCGGTGGTAGAATCGCCAACCGTGCCAGAAGACGAACGGCTCGCCCATCCAGAATATTACGGACAAAACATATGTATGTCTCCTCACCACTAGGCAGCGAGCGTCCGTTAACAAGAGTGTAGGGCCGCACCCAGAAGAGAAAGGCGTTGAAGGGTTTGAAAACGCCTTCAAAGATTTGGGCAAGTCAGTAACTGCTTTCTAAACCGACGAAATTCGACGTCGGTGCTAACATTCCCGGGAAGATTGATTTTTCAAATTGGATGCGAACTGGCCGCCGCATGTCAGCCCTTCGGTACGAATCGCTCTCTCCAACCTAGTTCCACAATGTGTCTTACACCAGACACCTAGCCTCAGAGCACTTGTCCGACGCATCAATGTCGCTGCCGAAGTTGATCAGTACCTCCCAAACCACTAAAGCTCGTCTCTTGCACTACTTCCCTCCAGCCCCAGGGGTGGCCCTACCTGCTGACGACGAGCCTGTGGATAGCTGGTGTGGCTTCCATCTCGATCACTCCTTGTTAACAGGCCTTTGTTCAGTGGGTGCAGTGGCAAGCATTTTTATGTGTTACTCTGACGGATTATCTGGCATTTGCAGGCTATGTATTTGCGAGACGACGGCGGCGCTGACCCGCAGGTCATCCCTTCCCCATCCCCCGCCTCAGGATTATACATCCGTACCCGGGGTGGTGACCTGACCAAGGTTTCTATCCCTACTGATTCGTTGGCTTTCCAAACTGGCGAAGCCCTTGAAATCGCGACTGATGGGAAACTTCGTGCCACTCCCCATTGTGTGAGGGTTGGCGCGAGCCCAGACGCCGAAAAAATATCGCGAGAAACGTTTGCATTGTTCATGCAGCCCAATGCCAGCCAACACCTCTCGAGGACTAAAACGTTTGGACAGTTTAGCGAAGAAGTTTTCCAGGAACATTACAATGAGACATCTACATAGTGCTGTGTACAGGAGTGGGGTGGATGATTCTATGCAAATATATGTTGAGACCGAGGAATCGGTCAGTCAAGTCGTAAAGTGTACGTATAGTATAAGTTGAAGAGGAGCCATATTAAGAACCAGATGTTGAACGGCGATGAGATCGCGGTGATCCTGCTGCAAGTGTATTAGGTAATACTGACAATACCGCAGCCGTGAAACTCGTACGCTTCGCAGAAGTATCCCTGGAAAGACTGCGTCTTGAACCGAGAGAGGAACGCCGGTCATCTTGCTCAGAGATGACGCTCCAATCCTCACTGGGTGCGCCACGTGCAGAACCACTCGAGCTGTAACCTGACTGAGATCCAGAATAATCCTGATGTCTAACTGTTGAGTGCTCATTATCCTCCTCGTCCTCATCAGTGCTTGCACGTTTTACCAACGACCGAGCATATTCAAGGTCGCGATATATGCATTCGATCGCCGTCGTGACACCGTTCTCCTAGTGAAGACATTAGATTTTACGAAGAATATCCGAGTGAGTCCCATACCGCTCGGATCTGTTCGCCCAAAAGTTTGGCACGGTCGATTTGCTTTATGTCAGTAGTTGCAGCAATGAGTGCTTCTGTTAGGGCATTGACGGTGAGTTTCCTAACACCAGATCCGACACCAAGAGCTTCCACGCGGTCAGCCCAGAAAAGCTGGTCGCCGAAGAAAGGTCGGATAATAGTCGGAATACCAGCTGTATTATAGTTTAACAACGTATCAGGACTGGAAGAGAAAAACTGTATACCTCGTAGGCTAGCACCCGTTGTACCCGCACCGCCGTGGTGACAGGCAGCGTCGATACGTTGGAACAACCAGTCATGTGGGATGGACGATATGGCATATATCTGCTTTGGTAGAGGTTCCTCAGGCTCGGAGGCTTCGCCGGTTTTGACATGAAGGCGGTCTGACCATCCCTTGGACAAAATTGCGTAAACCCCGCTGCGGACAACTGCTTCGACCACGCAATGCGTCATGGTCTTGGGATCCGAAACTACAATGCTGC
The DNA here is from genome assembly GCA_014905825.1 of Lyophyllum atratum. NCBI lineage: Eukaryota > Fungi > Basidiomycota > Agaricomycetes > Agaricales > Lyophyllaceae > Lyophyllum > Lyophyllum atratum. Next base: position 743,173 of record JACGCN010000025.1, on the reverse strand, counting down.
CAAAGCCGATATACACGATCTTCTTCCCCGATTGGTGCGCCGAATTGATGAACTCTACGAGGTCAGGAGGAGGAGCCCATTTCTTCGCACTAACTTCAGCGTCGTCGAGGAACCAATATCCTGTAACGAATTAGATGATTGAATATGAGATTGGCCGAACACGAACCTGTGACGCGGATCCATTCTGGCCAATCGAGTGGTGGTGGAACAACATGAGGACTGAAGTTATATAAGAATGGTATCTTGTGGGGCTCCATCTTGTCTAGACTGGTACTGTCCAGGTGCAACAGGTTACGCCGCCATCGATTGATTTGACCTGCAGTCGCGCGCCAGAAGACTTGATCGAACATGACATATGACTAAAGGTAATGGTTAGGGTGGTCGTCAAGTAGAACGCGTTGGGTGCTGACCATATAGTTGTAACTACCGCCCATCTGGACGAAGCATGAGTTATCTGACAGTCATCTAACAGTTTGATGCTTACCTTGCGATCTGGGACTGCGAATGCATGGGGGTAGGCTCTGGAGTGGATTGCATTGTCAGTACCGACTCCATATAGATTTCATGAGACTCGAGAACCTTGTTCGTGACCAGGTCATAGTGAACGCCCTGAAGTACGGTATACCCAAAGCCTCTGCGATATGGAATCCGCCCATGGCGCTGGGGCTCTCAACCAGAACATCAGTGTTCTGACATGCCTCCCAGGATGTCTTCAAGAGATCGTCCACCCAACCGCGGAACTATTGAAGTTACATAAAAAAAAAGCAACAGAAGGACGTGTTAATCGACTTACCTTGAGAAGCCCCTCTTTCAGGAAAGAGACCGTGAATGTGCCATTCTCCACACAAATCCTCATCAGTTCAGCAGGATCACCGCCAACGTAGCCGAACTCAATGCCATGCTTGAATCGTTGTCAATAGGGGCATGCAAAGTAATAATAGTAAACGCACAGCCTCAATCCAATCTTTAAACTCCCCATGAGTGGCAATCTTGCAGCGATGTCCATCCGCCATCAAGCCTTTCGCTAAGGCAATGTATGGCTGGACATCCCCGCGAGACCCGATAGTCAGGAACGTAAAGTGCAGGGATTTGGCTGGCTTAAAAGTCAAGAAGGTAGACGAGGCCGAAGTGAACATAACAGCAGGCAACGAGTCTGTCATGTTCTCGACCACAGGAGCTGGATCTGATTCACTGGAAGATCTCCTTGTATCAAACTCTTCCAAAATCAATGCATCACGTTTCCCCGAGGAGGTCTCATTTGGTTCGCCATGGGCCAGTCGCCGTCTGACGTCCTCCAGTTGGCGGCTTAGGAGCTTCATGAATGCGTCGCGTTTGTCTTCTGCACCAAATTCAAAGAAAAGCTCCTCATGGCCCTTGACGATGATGACGAGTCCATGATGCCCGAAACGGGTAGCTCTAGATTTCTCCATGGCAAGGATATCGCGGATAGGTAGCGTCATCTGTCAACGGCTGTTAGCCAAACTCAGATTTATTTGTTTGAAAGTTCGAACCCTCGTTCGAGCAGTCAAAGGTCCACTGGACTTGAAACAGAAAAAGTTTGTCGATATATATAATCTCCCGAAGACCGGCAGGAGCCTGAAGATGTAACCAGGGAAGTCTAGGAAAATCGTGAATAAGAGGCGAGGAGACGCAGCGGATAAGCTTACATCCAAGTAATGTTTCCTTCTCATCGTATGCAAAAGCAGATCGGAATTTCTCGGTAGCCTCAGCATCTACTGGGATATCCGGTGTCTCCAAAATACTAAAAGCCATATCACCCGTAGTAGAGCGACTGCTAGGAAATGACGGCGAGATCGTAGTAGAGGAATACATTTCTCTGACTCCCGGGGATGTGGTAGATGACAACGTCTGCTCGCTCGCCGCCAAAGTGCCGAACACGCGCCGCGAGCCTTTGAGCCAGGAAGGAACACCAACCCCCCAGGAGTTGGTCTCTCTGCTCAACGAAAGTTGATTAGGATCAATGGGTGAAGCGGAAGTAGATGGTGGGTACGTGTGATCATATGTTGAGGGCGAAGTCGACAGGTTCTTGCTCGCTGGGTCGTGGCGCGGTTCTGATGAGGCCTCTGTTGGTCTGGGGGACGTGGATATGGGAACGAAAGAGGATGAATTGGGACGATGCGATATGTGGGTGAAATCTTCTGCTTCAGGAGAAGTTTCCGGGAGGTTATTCTGGCTTGTCCGACCGAGAGTATCCTGGAAGGGTCTTAATAGAGATGACAGTCGGAATCCAGAGCTCGTCTTCGTGTTTGTGGTTTCGGGTGGCAAGCTCACGGTCCGATCTGCGGATAAGTGTCGGGGGAGGGTCGTGTCGAGAACAGTGTGCGGAGCGTCAGATCGCTCGGGTTGGACACGGTGTGCGCGGACGGCATCGCGTATCTGATCTAGTGCTCCAGGTATATCATGAAAGTAGGCAAAGAAATAGGAGTCAACCGAGAAATGCTCCTCCTTGTCAAACACCTTGACTTCGATCGTCTCGCTGAAGTCCATGGCGGAAGATTTGTCGACGTCGAGAATAAGTGAATAAGGGATTGCAATCTGAGACAAAATCAGCGATGTCTTTGTGTGGTTCAGAGGACGTAAGAAACGACCTTGACGCTGTCGCCCATATTTTGGGCTTTGAAAATGACCTTTCGAATCGCTTTCACCCATTCCTCACGGCTTGGAACCGAGTCCGCGGTTAAGTGCACTGTCTTCTGGTTCGTCCGAACCCGGAAGCCTTTGTCACCTATTGCATCACAAGCTATGGCATAGCGCAGATCTACGATGCCATGAGGGAAATATGGATCCTAGGAAATGATGATCGATCGCTAAGCCATGATAGGACACGATCTGCGTCTTACTGAAGATGACTGGTACCAGGATAATGCATCATTCTTTAATATAAACCAATGCTTTATCCATCGTTTCGTCCTCTGGGCTTTCTTGTTGAGAGATCCAGATTTGAGGATTTGATCCTGTATAAAGGCAAAATACGTTAGTTAGGCCAGGTGCATATTGTAAAGTGACCGACCTCTCGTGCTGGCATGTGAGCGAAGAAACACAAATAGGAATTGGTCAGGTACATATATCCTTGTAACACTGATGTCCGAAAGTTGGGACATGAAAGAATGATAGACGCAACAACTAGGGGACTCACGGATCGATCGCAGCAGCCAACATGGCATTTCTATGAAGGCAATCAGTGACCTGCTATGTGCAGTACAGGTTACGCACCAGCCCAGACTTCTTCAATGGCGTCCAGTTCAAACACTTCTTTCAGTTTCTCCGCAAGGCCTGCTCTCCGCTGAAGTCTGACGGTTGCCATACTTGTAGTCCGAGAAGGGACAATCCTCGAACGGGATAGCGCTCCGCTTCGATCGACGCGCTTATCAAATTGGGCTATGGACGCTGATGGAGGGCTCGAAAGACGCGCATCAGGAGGACGCGGTGTCTCTTCGAAGTCCTCTGCCTCGGGCTCTTCTTCGAGGCTTGATGTGTCTGATTCAACCTCTTCTTCCACCACGGAGTATGATGAAGCACCATGACGTGTCGGCGGTGGTATACTTAACCGTCGAGAACGTGCCAAGGGTCGATGAATGGTGTGAATTGAGGATGCAAGGCGGACTGAGATAAAACAGATTTGTGAGAACTAAGAACAGGAAGCTGATATGTAACACGCACGTTCTCCCGGAGGATCTTCATCGTCGCTTGAGTTCACATCTGGAGACAATATGTCTTCGTCATTCTCGACTTCAGTCCAGGGAAGAGCCTGAAGAGCCTGGATAAGGGTCTGTGTCCCCGCCCGCATCTAGTGATAATTTATGAGACAACTGAGCACAGTATTATTGAAGCAGACGCACCGACCCGTCTCCACGGAAGGGACTTAATGAAGGTCTGAGGGGTGGTGATGGAGGTGTGATAAAAGGAGAGTCATCTTTGGGCGCTACTGCTTGCACTGAAGGTTTCGTGGGTCTCGGTGATGCAAAGAAAGGGAACTCTTCGCGGTGTGTAACAGTAGGGGTCGAGGAGCTTCCGCGTTTCGGCGACGTGGAACGTGAAGCACTCGGGGTCATATTTGACACTGATAGAGTATCTAGTGGCGGGTCAGTCTACGCTTAATAGCTGCCAATATCGTATCCGCGCACCATCTGTGTCCCCCGAGGCATCCTTGTCCCTGGCCTTGCGGCTTATGCTGAACAAGCTGCGATGGCCCGATGGAGGCGGCGTCGTGGGACTGGTGCGTCCGCCGCTGATTCCGTTGATGCTGCGGCTGAGTTTGTCGACGGTCTTCTCCACAGATTTCTCGACTGCTGCAGAAATGCGTTTCACGCGGCTCGGCGTGGCTGTTGTATCCTTCTGTGGCAACTGGGGTTGAGGCTCTGAACGCATCTCCAGCGCATCCGGGGAAGTGTCGAGGGTCGGAGCTGCGGATGGGACATGTAAGAGGGGTTGGAGATTTGGGCGGCTGGACATTTCTGTGCGATTTCCAGGTATACAGAAGGGAAGATGGGGGAGAGGGAGAGTTGGTAGCTCCAGTTACTCCAGTTACAATGAGCACTGGCCCCCACACGGTAATGGTGGCTATTACAGTGTGTCACTACTCCAAATTAGGCAATCGGTAATTCCCGATCATCATCCCAGCAACACGTTCATGTCGCGAGCTTGTTCGCGCAAAAAGTCCCGTTAACTAGCTCCAGGCTCTTTAAGCGCAGCTGGTTGTTGTTGTCGCGACCCTGCTGCTTTCCTCCCCCCCTCCTCCTCTCACACACATTCGTCTTCAATAATGCGCGGCGAAATATGTGTTGGTGCCGCCTCCGTGTTGTCGTATGTTCAACTTTCTCGATTATGTTCGCAGTACTGATCACGGTTCTCTACCCACCACTAGGTTGGTATCAATGATACTCATGATCTTCGTTCATGTGCGTGTTCTGTGTCAGACCGAAGTCGAAATCTTATCCAATACACGACCTCAAGGTCGGTCAAATAAATACTTCAACAGTTCCTAGGAAGATCGCAATGGTGAATGTGCCTCCTCCTTCAGTTACTTCTTACCTCATCATAATTAGGCACAAGTCAACGTGTCAGGCTACAGGTGGGTGTGAGGTGTCGTGACAACTGCGTTCGTTACTTCTGACCTTCTCCACGAACAGCGCTGCCCTTCAGATCTCTTTTCCTGATCCTTTTGACGATATATATACGAGAAATGCCAGTGCTCCGCTGGGGGTGCACGCTGGCTTACGAAAATTCTACGAATTCGGCCTGTATTCCCACTGTGCCTATTTGAACGACACCCACGGGAGTTGTGGAAACCTCACCATAGGCGAACAATACCGGCCTTACGACGCAATAACCTCCGACATGGCCGCAAACTATTCACAAATAACAGGATTTCTCCTGTCAGGTACCACGTTCCAAGATTCAGGATATCTGGGCCAAACCACCAAAGCGGCGTACTGGATGCTACTCCTTGGCACCGTTTGCGCTGCCTTGGCCTTAGTCACGTCAGCCATCGCTCCACTCCTTGCGTCTGGTTCACGTTTAACTCACCTCTTGGCACTAGTGGTATTTTGAAGAACAATTTCACATTTTTTGTGTCCACAATATTTTCCGTCGCTGGAAGCCTCCTACTCCTCATCGGCGCAAGCATATGGACGGTCATCATCAAAAAATCTGCCGACGTCAATACCATACCCATCGGCGACTCGTCAAATGCCGTGCCTATAGGTATCATCGTATCCGTCGCTTCTGGCTTATACTTGACATGGGCTGCCTTCGTGTGCTTGGTGGTTTCCGTCGTCCCATACATGATTAGGTGCGCTTCCAATCTATTCGGACGAAGCATCTTGGTCCTGACCATGGATATTAGTTGTTGTACATACCGAGGATGATCTATATCCCAGTCAATGCGGGCCATTGAGTTCACTAAAATAAAGTCGAGCGCCGCGTTACCCCCTCCATATAGTTCTGTTTTCATGAATATTTATGCATAAAGTACTTTTCAGGAAGGACATTGTCATTTTACTTATTTCAATGTTAGAGTGTGTTTTGGGCATGGTCACCACAAAGATTAAACAATTCCGTGCATGAACATCTGATCATTGATGGCGTGCACCGCAGCACCTCTGGAACCGAGAGTCGAGTTAAGGCTCCAACCGTACTATCTATTTACCATATATATACAGTAGGTACCGTATATGTTTACGTATATGTATAGGCCTGTTCGAAAAATTGTCCTATACAGTAGATATACAGTATAGCATATGGTTATACTGTTAATTTTTCCCGTACAGTAAATCAGTGGCTTTCCTGGGGCCTAGGTTGATTTCGCAGTGATAGGTCGCAATCGAGGAGGTGTCAGCAAATGACGAGAGAACGAGGCCTGTTTTTGGACAAGGCGTAACCAAAAACACCTCTCGGATCGGGCTTGGCCTATTTTTAAATCGTCCACAGCGAGCTACTCCAAAATTGTAACACGTTGTGCGCGTTCTTCTGACACATCTCAGTGACAAGTCTCATTCTTTGTGAGCAGAGCCTTTTAGACTGTCAGGTCAGACCCTGGACAATGCAGGGAACATGTCCCTTTCATAAGCAAGCAATTTCGAACTTACATGTCCAGGTTGATTGAAGATCAGTCGTCCTTGGGTCGTCCTCCGCATAATAATTTATTGCTCAAAATTTTGAGGTAGTTTTAGGTAGTTTTACGAGACTTTTTGGCCATACCAGCAACAACTGTATCCGTCGAGCGCACCTCCTCAAAATTACGACACACTGCATCTCAGCGGATCTCAGCAGCCCCTGGAAGGCCGAGACAATCAGTCAAGATCTGTTGTCGAAGGTATGGATTCGGTCGGGGTTATTTGATGTCAACGAGCCCAAGGTTCCGGTCGGAAAGCATGGCTCGATCTGACCCTATAACAACTGTCTACATCATACCGTATAACCATATATATACTGTATATACACACTAAATAACTGTATCCGTATATCTAGGCCCTTGGTCGTATACGGATACAGTACGGTTGGAGCCTTAAGTCGAGTTATAAACTTCATTGCGAAGCATCAGTTGTATTCCAATTCAAGAAGAGAAAAAAGAGATGTAGTAGCCCACCGCGAGGGTCGAACTCGCAGCCTTCAGATCACCAGTCGTGACGGACCCGCAACTCGTAAGAGTCTGACGCTCTATCCGATTGAGCTAGGCGGGCAGTGATATGTGTTCAATTGTCAGCCGACTTAGAGCATGGTCGCGTGTGCTTACATGACATGACATACGTAAAGCTCGCGTAAGGCCTTAAGGCATGGTAACAAGGCGGTCCAGGGTCAGCTCCGCCAACAACTTTCTCGGTCAACGGTGACCGCCAACTATTTCTTCCCTTTCCCCCCCATCTACGTATACCCTCCTCCTGTTTCTTCCCCTCCCTAACCTTAATACGCAACATGCGTCCACACTTCAGAGCCGCTGCGCTCTTTGCGGCCTTTGCCACCCTCACTGGCACTGTGCAGGCCATCTCCAAGGTCACCCGTGAAGGAAGATACCTCTACAATGCTGACGGAAGCCGGTTCTACATCAAAGGAATTGCTTACCAGGAACAAGGTGAGTACACGATGACCCAAAGTTTTATGCGTTGCTAACGAAAGCCGTACCACCCACTCAGGAGCTGTAGTGGAAAGCGACGACAATCATTTCGGCGAACCTTCAAGCTTTATCGACCCGTTGGCCGCCCCAGATGCTTGCGCCCGTGATCTACCCTTCTTACAACAACTTGGTGTCAATGCTATTCGTGTTTACAGTGTGAACTCCTCCCTAAATCATGATGCGTGTATGACTGCCCTGAGCAGTGCCGGAATTTACACCATGTAAATAATTCAACTTCCCACTTTCCTCTATGTTGCTCACGGGAAATTTTCAGCATCGATCTCGCGCTCCCTCTCAATGGCTCTATCGATCGTATTGTCCCCTCCTGGTCAACGAATATTTTGGACCAATACATCAACACCATCGACGCTTTCAGCAAATATGACAACGTATTGGCATTCAACGTTGGTAACGAAGTCGTTGTAAACAACGGGACGGCAGTGGCACCATTTGTCAAGGCAGCTGCTCGTGATGTCAGGGCATACCTGTCAGTTGGCAACGCCCATCTCTTCCTGACATTCAACTGACCCATTGGCTCCAGGAACTCGAAATCATCTTCTGTCCTGGTCGGCTATGCCGCCATCAATGGCGCGTCAAACTTCCGTGACCCGCTCGCCAACTACCTGTCCTGCGATCTGTCGGGCGGCAACAAAGACTCGACTGCCATAGATATCTATGGCCTCAACGACTAGTATGTACCTTGATATCTTAAGGAAACCTCCACAGTAATCTTCCTTTTTTCAGTTCGTGGTGTGGTGATTCTACTTTCCAGAATTCCTATGCTGGCACATTTGGTGATTTTGCAGGCTACAACGTTGCTGCCTACCTGAGTGAATTCGGATGCGTCTCGTCACCTCCCCGTCTGTGGACCGAAAGTGGTGCCATCTTCAGTACCGACATGTCCCCTGTGTGGTCTGGTGGTGTGGCCTTCTCATATTTCCCTGCGCAGAGCGCTGCGGGCCAGTTCGGCATAGTCACTATCTCAGCAGACGGCAAAACCGTGACAACGAGTGAAGACTTCGACCGCCTCAAGACTCAGTACAACCAAGCCACAGGTCCCAACAGCCCGGCTAAGGCCAGTGCACCCGCAGCAGCCTACCCCAGTTGTCCCACAGTCAATAACACATTCGTTGCTTCCACTACCCTTCCTCCGACTCCCAATGAACCTGCGTGCGACTGCTTGCTTAGTACCCTCAGCTGCAGATTTACTCCTGCCTCAACCAACTACACAGCGGTCGTCGGCCAACTTTTGGACACTGCATGCAGCCTCGTGGGACAGAAAGGCGGAAGCTGCGACGATATCGGTGGTAATGGACAGACCGGGGTGTACGGCCGTCTCTCTGGTTGTGACCCGAGTACGTTTTCAGTGTGGATAATGATTCATCACGATGCTGACGGTTTGCTTAGCCATCAAGTTATCGTACATCATGAGCCAATACTACCAGCTCAACAACCGCCAAGGAGAAGCCTGTAGCTTCGCTGGCAATGGCACTGTCAACCCACTTGCGCCCTCCTCGCCGGCTGCTGCGGATGCTGCTGCAAGCTCGTGTATTGCCAACCCAAGTGCAACTTTTGTGCCCTCTGCGCCCTCAGGTACTGGCGGCAGTAATACAGGGGGTGGGTCTGGTTCTTCCCCCGGTAAAGACAATGGCGCCGTCAGCCTCATTGGCGATAACAACGCTCTAGTAGGTATGACCTTCGTGGCCCTGTTCAGCATTGCCAGCGCTGTCTGGACTCTTGCTTAGGCGCCTAAAATGCCATCGCAACTCTTAATTTTTTTCATGGAACTTCGCCTCTGATCTCCGAAATCAATGGCTGGAATTCTCTGGCACGCACAGACCAACTACAGACTTTTGCTACCAAGTTACTACCATCTATCTATTACCCTCAGCTGTAGCATACTCCTTTGGACTCTAGGCGTGCTTATGACACAGCTGCTACGCTCGTTAATATCACTGTGTACTGGATTGATCTTCTTCTGAGCTCGTCATGATTAACAGGGGACCCGGAATGCACGGACCCTTAAGCGGAGCCTGAAAAAATGATTTGACTGTTTCAATGATAGTCGAACCTTCCTCCGGAGCCACCAACATTCACTCCGTCCTCCAGAGCTATGGCTCCTCCCACAAGCGAAGTCGACCAAACCACAGCTCAACAGGATAACTGGGGGCCGCAAGATGACCAGGCAATGGGCCCAGGTGGCATCGCCGAGCCTGCCAACGGAGCGTCTATGCCTGCTGATGACGACCGCGCTATAGGTCACGGTGGCGACAACCCAGATTATCCCCGTGGTTCAAGCCTTAGTGCAGTCAGTGTCTCTGAGAGCAAAGACGCTAGTTCTCGCGAAAAGCAAGTCAAGGTGCTTAGGTCTCTTCCTGTCTCTTCACGTCTCTCCAGTGGTAATGCGTCCCGTGCTTCGCCCATTGACCCGCGTGATATTCCATGCCGGGCTAGTGCTCTGCCTGAGCTGCTTTAGTACTACCATTCACGATTCTTAGCTCGGTTGCTTTGGATTTCCTTGGTTGCTTTCGTGCTTTCGGAGGCTTACTCTGGCTCGGGGCTGATCGCAACTTCTTCTGCCGTTTTCCTGTGTATTCTCGACTGGGTGTTTACCTTCTGCTGTCCAGCCGAACAAAGTCTATATTGGTGGTCTACCCGAACACACACAGCAAGAGGACCTTCAAAGCTGTTTTGGCAAAATAGGCCTCATTGTAAATATAGAGCTCAAGTAAGTTTCACAGCTTTTTTTCTGGCTCTCAAGTTCTCTCTACTAATGATATCTATGGTAGAGTTGGATATGGCTTCGTCGTACGCTCGATGGCCTTGCTTGTTGACCCCTAAGCCTCATGTCTTACTCACCAGGAATTTGACACTCGTGAAGCAGCAGAGGAAAGTGTTGCCAAATACCATGAAGGTTACTTCATGGGAAGTAAAATACGCGTCGAACTATCAAGAGGTGGTGGCCGCACTGCCAAGTACGCAGGCGATCCAGGAGCTTGCTTCAAATGTGGACAAATGGGTCATTGGGCGAGGTGTGTGGGCGCTTGTCTTGTCATAACTGCAAACTCAGCCCCTATATTCTTTATTAGGGAATGCCCTAACCATACTGGCGTGTAAGTGCTATCTACCACTCGTTTCGAGCTGTCTTAACTGATGATCAATAGGGTTACGCGACGCCCGTACGAGTCTCCATTAATAGATCGCATTCAGCGCGACTACCCTTATCCACCTTCCCACAGGAATAATATGCCACAGCGTGAAGATATGGGAATGGGACGCGGCCCTCCTCGTGATGTCCGCTATGACTATCCACCGCCACCTCGGGACTTCAGACGGCCCCCATCTCCTAGAGACTTCCGAGACTACCCCACGCCACCGCCTCCACCTCCTGGACGTAGTCGAGAATATGAAGATTACAGGCGCGGTGCACCTCCAATGCCTGAACGAGAGCGATACCCGCCACCGCCGCCGGCAGACTTTAGGGGACGTTATCCGCCCCCTCCTGATCCAGCCTACCGTGGCTATGGCGGCGCACCGCCGCCACCCCCGCCCCCTGGCTTCTATGACCGATACGACCGAAGGCCAGTAGAAAGGTATCCCCCTGGTTATCCGCCTCCTGGCGGTCGGGCACGGACACCTCCGAGATACCGTGAAGATTTCGAAAGACTTCCCCAAACAGGTGAGAACCTACGATAGCCGAAGATACCGACTCTAAGAAACATAACTAGGGATTATGATTATCGCGGCCGCCCTCCCTCTCCACCCCCTCAAGCCCGCTATGACGAATATCGGCCGGTTCCTGTTGAACAAGTCCCGCCCGGGAGATACAAGTCAGTCGCTCGTGTATTTTCCACTATCATCGACCCAGCTAAAACTATCATAGGCGCCGCTCTGAAAGCCCTCCACGCACTTACGACCACACATATCCCGGCGGCGCCGGTTATGGCAACAACTACCCAGGTGGTACTCCCGGCGGTCCTCCTCCACCTGGTCCACCGCAACGTGGAGGCCCACCCCCTCGAGACTACATCCCTCCCCGTAATGGTCTGGAAGCAAATCCTGGTTATAGAAGGCATTAAGGGTGCAAAAAATACTCATCCTACTTGTTGTGAGTCAATAATATGGCCTGGCTTCTGATGCCGAACTACCTGTGCCATTGTTTCGTGTCATCTTGTTTTTTCTGTCTGTCTCCCTCACATTTTCGTCTATTCTGCGTTTGGAAAGTCATACTTAGCGATAAATATATTTCACAATTCAAATCTTGCATATCATCATTTTGCACTGTGCCCTTCTGCCATAGCATATAACGCATTTCTGTCCCCTGACTCGTCAACGAGAGCTCGGAGTTTGCCATGAGGGAGCTTTAGAAGCTCTCTGGGGCTATCGAACTCGACCTGGCAGGCCAATCATCAATGAGAATGTCCCAGCAGTGTAGCGACGATACATACAATGTGTCCCGCATCAAGAACCATCTGAAAAACGTATTTAAGTATCGAGTATCTGACCCCGGAAGAACCCCTTACAATTTTATCGGCATCCATAATCGTCTGCAACCTATGGGCGACCGTGATAAGTGTCACGTCTCCACGCAACTCTTGACGAAGGGACGTTTGAATGATCGAGTCAGTCTTATAATCTAGAGACTGTCAGTCCGTATTGCACGATGTCAGGTTAAATCAACAGACCTATTGCAGAGGTGGCTGTAGATATGGGCGAAGGATGCGCGTCAGGAAAGTTGAGATTTATGCAGTTAGATCTTCTCACCTTCGTCCAGAATGAGTAGCTTGCTTCCCCGAACAATGGCCCTTGCCAGAGCGAGAATTTGGCGTTGGCCGACAGAGAGGTTGCCACCGCCACTCGAAATAGAGCTATCCAATGTGATCCTTCCCTCATCCATTTCACTTTGTAGTGAGAACAGCCCAGCAGCGCGTAATGCATCGTTCAAAGTTGCATCATCATACTGATCAAAGGGATCGAGATTCTGCCTTAATGTCCCACTCAATAATTCAGGCTATGCGTGATAATTCAGCGAGGATTCAGTGACAGTGGATGCGAAGGACAGCTTACGATCTGAGGAATGATAGTGATATTGGACCTCAAAACATCCAGGTTGATTTCACCAGTATTTCGGCCATCGTAAATCACGTTGCCCTCTGTAGGAATGCATCGTAGAAGAGAGAGCGTAAGGGAGCTCTGTGACAATGTAAGTCGATAGCTGGCGTAGAGAGACTGACGAAAATCCTCACCTTGCCTGAACCAGTCCGTCCAACTGCGGCAGTGCCTATGTCAGCGGATAAACTTATGAGATCTGCTGTTATCGTCTTACCAACACCGATGCGCTGTCCTGATTCTATGTGGAAGGAGAGGTCATGAAGCACCTTCGGGCCATCCGGTGAGTATCTGGCGGACAAATTCTCAACTCGGATGTCCCCGCTCGCTGGCCAATAAGCCGGAGGAACACCATCCGCAATGGCTTTTGGCTCTTGCTCGATGCGAATATAGCCTTGAATACGTTCCAAACTGTCTTTCGTCAGCAGTCTCCAAAACCTGAACCTGTGAGAGAGTCTACCTATTGCCTACATTTAATATGATCAGTCAAAGCGTAGAGTTCCATAAAGTAACTACTATACCTTGTACTTCGAAGTCGTTCAGAACCCTGACCCACCAGAGAATCATACCACTGAAACCGACTTTTGGGTATCAATGAGATATCGGAGTTTTTTGAGAGGAAGAGGCAAACTGACCGGCCATGTTCAAAGAGAAACCAGTGTTGGACGCTCTTTGACTTTGATAGTAAACAAGGAATGTTGCGAGAGAAGCCGCAAATAAGGCTCCAAGGGTGTCAATCCGGATACAAATCCATCGGTTCAGGTTATAAAAAGTGCGCGCTGAACGAGTATAGCGATTGATACGGTTGAGTGATTCTTCTTCAAACGTTTTCTGTGCTCCGTAAGCACGCAGAGATGCTATCAAACAGTAAGATGGGTATTTCATGAAACAAGGAACTTACTTAAGCCAGCAATCGCAGCTCCGAAACTGGATTTTTTCATTAGTTAGTAGAGTACAAAGTTATCTGCTGAAGTGAGCGCTTACTGGCCAAGCACTGGAGCCTTCGCATTTGACATCTCGCGTTTAACCGATAGCTGGGCTGCAATGTAGATTTGCCCACACCAACCCCCTAGAATAGCTACTAAGATCCCCGGGATCAAAAAGGCGGGCGTAAAAAGAACAACGGCTCCAAACTTGACGAGCATCGTTACAGTCATTTCTGAGAGCCACCACAGTCCCGTAGAGATGGGGCCATCCACTAATGTAGAGTCAGTAGGTGTCACTGTATGTTTGGCAGGGTAGCTTACCAGCTCTGATATCTTGAGTGCACCTCGCAATCACACGCGAGGTGGGCGTTACATCAAGCCACCTATGATCATCAGTGTCGGTGAAAGGATGATGTGCGTAGTTTATACCTCAATGTCGTTCCTAAAATTGACTCCAACAGTTGTTTGTGAATGCTCCTTGAAGCCCTGATGGCACCGTAGATATATATCACAAAGGAAACGCAATAAAGAACCACGGCGAAGAGCAGCAATGCACCTGGACTTGAGTGAAAACTGGACGATGAGAGACAAAATGAAAGATATACGTACCATAGACACTTAGGTAACTGGATTGTCACGGAATTTAGTTCGTGAACAGCATCTTCAGCGGCACACTTACTAAAAGACTGGCACCTCTGACGCTGTATGATCATCGTACTGTGATGCCCAATAGCCTAAGTACCAGGTCTGTATGGCGTTCAAAAGGTCGGTCAAGAGGAGACCAATGGCGACAGTCAAGAAAAACAAGATTGGATGATTACCACCGAGACCCTGAAAGTAGAGTTTCACTGAACAAGATATTTGCGTCAATATCACGACATGAAGTGTGAAGTCAGGAAGCCAAAAACGCACAGGCGGCCCAACTGACATGTCCTTCTTCTATTTCCTCGGCCAGGATCAGTTTGCCGTCAGACTTGAGTTCATCGGGAGGAGGTGAAGAATCGACTTCGCTCTCAACCTTGGCTACAACTTCTTTCTCCTCTCTGAGTTCCTCAACAAGGAAGCTATCCTTCGAAAGAACCTCAGAGACAGAGCCATGACATTTCACGGTGCCATCAATGCCCATTGAAACCACTAATCCAGCAATGGAGCGAGTCATGGCAACGTTATGGGTCTGGTGTCACATAGATCAATAATGATGCATGGCGAGGGTAGAAATGTACCTACAACAAGAAGGACCGTCCTCCCTTGGATGAGATCACCAGCGAAACACTTCTGGACAATCCATTTTGCAGTGTGAACACTGTGATACGTATTAGTGAGCTTTGGGGGGGAAGAATGGCTGAGGCATACTCTAGGGCGGCTAGCACGTCGTCCAGAAGAAGAATCTCAGCCTGGGAATACACCGCCCGAGCGAGGGTAATTCGCGCCTTTTGCCCTCCGCTCAGTGTAAGGCCTTTCTCGCCGACCTCAGTCTGGTCGCCAGCCTCGAATAAGGTAAGGTCGCGTTCGAGCGAGCATTGGTGGAGAACTTTCTTGTAGCGAACTTCATCGAATGGTGCTCCGAAAATGATGTTTTCCTGCGTTGACCTGATAAACGAAAGAAGGCACCCTGAAAGGATTCATCTACCTTTATAGTCTCATTCTGGACCCAGGATTCCTGCGCGGCGTAGGCGACTCCCGAATCTCGAGGGAGATTGTACCACGAGTTGGGTCCTGAAGGCAGGAAATGCATCTCACCTGATGGACTGTTAACATGGGTCGACGTAGAGGAGCCACAGTAGATATCTCACCAAGCAATGCCATGAGAAGTGAGGTTTTACCGGATCCGGTGGGTCCAATGATGAGATTGATCTGGCCGCCTTTGAAGAGCAGTTCATCCTCAATTTGCAGCGAAAATTTGCGTTTTGACGGGGTCAAGGATCCATCTGCGTCACTCGACCACGTAAAGGTAGCTTCACGGAACCCGATCTCGGTGCTCGGCTGACTCCCCTGCGGGAATAAAGTGATTGGCTCCTCCGAGAATATGTCCAGCAGCTCGGTCTGTTTCCATGAGTAAGTACTAAATCACCCGAAGAGGAATCCAACAAACATTTTGGAGGAAGTCGTTGACTCTGTCGATGGATACTTTGCCAGTGACCACCTGATTGATAAGGTAGAAGACCATATGAAGCTGGTCGCGAAGCATATCAAAGACAGTCATAGAGCTGAACACTTTTGAAGCATTGAGTTCTTGCTTCATGATAACCGTCTGATGAAGAGTTAGAACATGACATGACCTGGCAGTCAATTATGAGATACTGACGCTACGTAGAGACTGCTCAGGACATACATCGCCTAACGAGGAGTGGACAGACTTACTAGGTAGCGTATGTTGCAACCATGGTTGCGACTGGAATCAGAAAGCTAAGATGCCTGTTAGTTTCTGACGACATATGAGCAGAACTTATCGTACTTCAGGTTGCCATTGATCAGGTCAAGAATTTGTCGTCTCCACACCCAAAACAATTCCTTCTCTCGTTTCTCTGCTACTTTCTCATTCATCTTCTTCTCCCAACCAAATAATTTAATCATCCGCAATACGTTCATAGCTGAGAGCAAAGTAAGTTTCAGAATGTGCCATGCAGGTCAAGACTTACTTTCTGTGACCGTCTGAACACGAGCATCAGTAGCCTTTAACCTGACCACCTGGACGTCCTTGATTTGCTTAGCAACATACCCTGGGATGGGGAATAGTAACAGGATTGCCGCCAAACCTACAAACGCACTTAAAGTGGAAGTATGTAAGTTGTTGACTGAAGAGCAATGCGGCCCCACTTACCTCCATCCCAACAGTAAATACAGGAATACTATGCATAGAGTGACCTGCAGGGGTATATAAAGCAGAACCAGTAAAAAGTCTCGCGAGTCCACGATGTTCGCTAGATCGGTAGTAACAAGATTGTTGATTTTCCCAACCAGATTGTCTGCACTTGAGTTTCCTTCTAATTCGGGTTCCTTGGAAGGTCTCTCAGCTTTCCCTTTCCCTTTCTTCGATCCGCTCGATTTGATGCTCGAGGAACTAGCACGTAGGGTATCATCCCGAGAATGCATTGTATCCACATCAGTGGTTCCAGCGAGTTCATTCTGATGCCCACTGGTAATTCCCTCTGCACTCTCGTTGTCCGGCGAAGGGATGCTTACAACGGAATCTGTATCCAGAGTTGCGGGGCTGGAAGGGTCTGGGGAGGCACTGGGTGAGCTTGTGGCAGTTTCAGCCTTGACTCTAATGCGGAGCGAATGCTCGAACACGAGCTGGGTAATGAGGCCTTCCGCTCGTACAAGAGTCCGAGTCTTGTTATAGCAGGTTAGATTGTAAGTTAGTGCGAGAGTAAGCCAACATACTGCAATGTAAATATACCGTTGCCAAACGACGGATGCTACTGTCGGACCTACGAACAGCCAAGAGATCCAGAACCACGGGCGGATTGTCGCATTTTCACCCTTCTTTTCAACGTATCTACGCCACAGTTAATTGAGGATTTTCGTAGGAAGAGAAGAGTAAGCTTACTCGAGTAATTGCTTTATACCGATAGGGGAGGCAAAGCTTGCAGCGACATGCATAGTGATCATTACCGCGAGAATGATATACTCCCGACGGAAGACGCGCATGAGACTCCAGAACAGATGCCGCTTTTGCCCTCCAGCGAATGGGTCGAGGTGCTAGGGAGATGTCATGAGTCGCCTGCGACAAGAGAAGGGGTTTACATACAGGAAAATTCTTAGCTTTCAGCACTTGGGCATAGTCGTAGTCGGATAACGGAGGAAGCTGTTCCTGCGATAGATGAGGAACTCGATATGCCAAAAAAATAATAGGATCCAAGAAGGAGTAAATCATCAACGATAGTAAGGAAGCGGTTTGTTCTGGGTTCGGGACAGTCATCGGATTCTGACATGAGAGGATTAGCTGCAGTTGGTCAAAATCTGATCCGTTGTACCTTGGGATCCACAGGGACATACTGACGAGGTATCAGGAGAGGAATGACGATGCTAGTTGCCACTAGGACAACTATTTTTGCCCACATAAGCCGACCTTCCGAAATGTCCAGAGGAGACCGGGTATATGTTGCCAGAGGGAACAGGTCTCGATAGAAGTGAACGCCAAACGTCATAAGCAACAAGATATTGAGATGCCTTGAAGCAACTCTAGCCCATCGTGGTTTCGCTGCGACAGACATCAGAGCGAGAAGTGACGCATACGTCTAATCCAGGTTGGTCATGTTTTTTTAACGAACGGAGCAAGGGAAGTACGCACATAAGTCATGCACATAGCTAGCCCCGACCACTCATTTAAGAAACCGGGCTTGGGACCCTTGCGTTTTCTAATCTCTCGCCCAAATATGTTCAGCTCCACAGATTCGCCCACTTGATCATCAGGAAGGACAGCAGTACAGATTGACAGGCCAAGGAGCGTCAGACACCCGAAAAGACGGGCAACCTTGTATGCAAATATGGTATTTCCACCCTGTTGAGCAACATAGTCCCGAAGGTTAAGAGGTAGTGTTGAATTGCCTTGGTCAGGTTCCTCGGCCTGAACTGTTGTTGGTAAAAGACGCGACTTCGCTCTCTTGTAGACGCTTGAAACTAGTATCAAGTGAATGATAAGCGCTATGGCAGATAAGGCGGCCACATATGCCGGAATGGCGAGTGAGTCGGAGAAGAAGCTAAGTTGGGGGTATTAGTCGAAAACGAATGTGCTGAGAAGTTGGAACGCACTGAGTTCTCCCCTTTAAAGCTGTAAGTACGAAGGAGCTCCGTTGGTTCATCACGAACTGTTCAGTGCTCATATCCCATGTCCACCTTGAAGGTGGGAACATGGTCAGGATTCGGAAAAGAGTGACTTGAAGTTGGTCTTCACGAGGCTGGTCGTGGGTGGGTCCTTGTTACGTCGGGGAGGGCCACTAGATACAAGCTTCTGCCACTGACTCCAGGGCCACGATCACGGTCCCGGATAACAGTGAGATCAAGCAGTTAAACTATCAAAAGAAATGTCACACGACAAATTTGATCAGATGAACAAGACCTGATGATCAGGGAGATTTTTGTATGTACATAAGACGCGACGGGTGTCGCGTCGTCGCGTCTTGAAGTACTCGGCGGCTAACTAAACGCCTTAGGACCACCTGTAGGACGTCAGACTTAAATGTGCCGCTCGCTTGTTCATATATAAGATACAAGATGTCGGAGATCTGTACAATGCACCGAAGTATAGAAAGACTTGAGATCGGTGATGAATGCATACCTTTCGACATGACCATCTTTGAAACCTCCGAAGCCAAAGCCTGGGCCATCCCACCACGATTTGCAGAATCTACTTTGAACCCGGGTACTGCAACAACAACAACAACAACAACAACAACAACAACAACAACAACAACAACCACCACCATCCCCACCCCCGTTCGCGGGATTGGGCCTTGGTTGCTCGTTGGTTGCTCGTTCCGGTCGCTGCGAGGACAGGGCTCTCGTTACCGCCGACAGGTACATCCCCTCATTACCGCTATATGCGAGGTCTTGAACACACAACAACCCAATATGTCCACTCCACCACCACCCACTCCACCACACCCCGCCTCTTTTTGCCGCATACCGCCTTTTAAGCCGCGAATCCCTCTGCCCGAATCTGTCAGGCCTCTCAGCAGATGGTTCCAGTCAGACGCCCCTTTCCGACTGCGTCGACATTTCCCGAACCGAGCAGATTCTGCCGCTTGCGCGCGTTTTAGGCTGCGAAAGAAAGCACCCATATCCACATCCACCGCTGCGACACTCATCGCAAATTCTCCTTCACTGTGGCTTCATGAGGCCATTGCAGCGGTGAATCAGAATCTCGAGCTCCTCATGTCAACTTCAGGGACTTTCAACCACATCGCATCTGTTGCTCACGCATCCAGCTCATTCAGCGTCCCTATCGCCTCAGCTTTCATTCTACCTCCGACATCCACTCTCCCGCCATCAACTGGCCCTAACGACGCTGCGCTACACTCCCGGAAAAGGCCTCGCGCTCCTTCGCCAGTGCTCACATCGCGCGCCAGTGGCACGATACGTGGACGGATCACGTGAATGTTCGTATTGGGTAGTGGGAATGGGCTTTATTACTGGTCGAGCTCTTATACAGGTCTTCGATGGACAACTTGCATTTTCTCTTATCCTTAAGTAGGTCTACCGAGGCGAATCTCACGATCGTCCTTAGTTACAATGTAGCGGAGGTAGTTACCACATTAGTAAACATAGTAAACAAGCCACCCGGTTGAACCGTAACGACCACAACACCACTGCCAGGCACAGACAGGAACGCATCACGTGGGGTGGCCGGGGTCTTGGGACGAGATGGGCATGTTCAGTGGTGGATGGAGCTCAGACACAGCTCAAACACAATCAAGACCACCATGGACCCTTTACCGCCGTCAAGGCCATCGACGTCGGACGCTTCATCCCCACCACAAGGCCCTATACCCCTCTTCGACGCCCACCTCCGTCTTCTCTCCGACTCTTACCTCAGCTTTTTCCAAGAACGGTATGTTGCGGTCATAAGATCGAGTCGCGTGCTAATTGCTCCAAACTCTCTCAACAGGAAACGCATTGAGGAGACATAGTGAGTTTTGAAGCCTGACATCACCGTCGCGATTGTACTGAATGCTCTCAGCGTGGAGTCATTGACCAAGTTGCATCGGAAGATCAAGTCTTTCGACACCTATTTGGATGATCGAGGGGAACTGAATACCACCCGAAGTGCGTGGAATGAGGTTAGGGATAGCGTGGAGAGAGGTATATACGATCTGCTTTTCCAATGTGATGATTGGCACTATCTAACAACCATGCCAGAGGCGCAAGCGAGAGAAGCCTTCTGCTCAACACTCAGTACAGATGTGATCAATCCGTTGACGATATTGAAGGTAAGGACTCGAATAGCTTATGTGCTAAAAATTATGTGACTCTAATAATGTTTCAGGAAACTCAAGACCGAACGCGGAAACGAATCAAGGAGGATTTGAAGGATTCAGGATTGGCATATAACGAATACGCGGAGAACATGCTCCCAAAGTTGAAGTCGAAGTACACCAAGAAATTCACTGAGGTTGAGGTGTGTGGTGTTTGGAGCCGCCTATTTTGACTGATGTATGAGCTGAATCATACCACAGGAGCAGAAACGTGCTGCTGCGGCAGCACCTCCGACTTCCCCCCTCCCCACATCGTCACTCGGCGCGGACCCGCATTATCATTTAAGTAATTCAAGGTCGAATCCTTCTATACCATCGCGACCTACGGTCACCGGCCCACAACCATTGCGCGCCTTGGATCGTAGGCCTTCGGGCAGTGGACCTACTGGTCGCAATCGCTCTCCGTCATCCTCGACTGCCTTTTCTGATCTCGCTCATCAAGGTTCGCTGGATCTAATTCATATACAGTGCAGTACATGACATATTCTAGGGAAGAAACAGTTGAACCAGCTGATAGGATTTCTTGATAAGAAAGACACCTTGGGTGGAGGACGAGAGAACCAGGCACTGCGAACTGTGCGTACGAAGAGGGAATCAGACGAAGCAGGTTTGTTTGCATCTGCGAGAGCAACCTACATATACTGACTCGTTAGTGCCACCAGATCGCGAATATCGTAAGGGCGTTCACTGGTTGGAAACCTTACGGCTCCGCCGAACAAAAATCCTTGAGGCTGGGTACAAGGTGCGCCCGAGTATGGTCGACAACTCAAAATGCCCTCTGATACGTGCTCCAGAGCCTAGAAATGTTCGTTGAAGACTCGTCGATAATCGTGAAGAAAGCGCTTGAAAGATATACTGATAATATGACGTATGAATCATAATCTTCTTACCTGAACTAATCATGACATGATATTACAGCGCGACTTCTACGACCCAGACCCAGTTATCGCTGCACGCGCGAGCCATCGTAGACAAGGTCTCTCCCGAGAAAGACGTAGCGAAACTGAAAGCCTACATACCCCGCTCACTGGCCTCAGCGATACCCGAGCCTATCTTATACCAGCATGGCGTTGTCGGCTCATGCAATGACTTGATATTTGGCTTCAGTCTAGTCGACTACGCGACTGCGAAGGGTTTGCAAGATGGGGATGTGCCTAAGATCATACGCATTGGTATTCAGGAGATCGATCGACGTGGTTTGGAATCCGAGGGAATCTATAGGGTACGTTTCGCACTTTCGTATTCGTGGTGTGCTCGTCCTCAAAACAACAACTCAAGGTCTCAGGTCGTCATGCGGTCGTTCAATTCGTAAGTTCTTCTATCGAATAGACAAGTCACAATGCTATAACCTAGTCCATTTCACCCCCCAGCTGCAACATACTATCGAGAAGGATGAAGAGGGTTTCGAATTCAACCCGCAGAAAGATGATGTTTACGCCGTTTCATCGTTGCTGAAGGTTGCACCTTGCCTGTTCTACACTTTTCTCTCATCTGACCCATGATGTTTTTGCTGTGTAGCTCTATTTAAGAGAACTCCCAGAACCAGTATTTAGATTCCCTCTTCAAGAAAGAATACAGCATACAGAAGATCGAGGCAAGTAATGTTGACCATTTTTCATCTGTCTTGCGTCTTATTCAGGTCGCTCATCTTTAGCCGAACACATTTCCAATAATTTTAAGCTTTTGCGGTCCAAGATACGACGCCTACCACCTGTTCATCAAGCCACACTCAAGGCCCTTGTAGAGCATTTAGCTCGCGTTGTAGCGTTTAGTGAGAAGAATAAGATGGATCCAAAGAATCTTGCCATCGTGTTTGGAGGCGTCATCTTTGGGGAAGATGAGATACCGAAAGGCGGTGACTTACTGAGTGTGCAGTCATGGAAGGTTGGTGAGACTCACAAATAGAGTTACAAAGCTCATCGGGTTTTCGACAGGACTCGGTCATGGAAGACTTAATCATCCATGCGCACATACTCTATGACGAACATCCGATACCCCATTCACCTCCTCTTCCTCCAACGCCCGCAGGGGAGCCCATCCCGGTTTATACATACGGATCGAAGAGGACAAAGGTTGCCAGCGTTCCACCTAGCACACCCACTGCCAGCACGACCGCTCCACAGGTGTCCTCATCGCCTCAAGATTTTACCCCTCGCCTTCCTCTACGGCCGGCGAGCAGTATCCATCCCTCTTCTCGCGCGAACCCTCAGACGCCAACTCGAGGACGCACGGAAGCTCCTCCCCTTCCTCTACCTCTGCATGTACCTACTCTGACCCCCGAAGAGACTCCTCCTCCTTCCCCTTCAGCTTCGTCAACGGTTTATGAAACAGATGAGTCCAATTCGCCAGTTCAGGAGTCGTCCTCCACCACTACGACTGCAGGGACACTACGCCCTACATCACCACTCCGACCCGCACCTGCTATAGCAGAAATCCCGAATTTAGACGCTCAACCGCCTCCAGATTCTTCACTTCCTCCTCCTTCTGTATGATCATTGTTCCCTTTGGGTTTTCATTAGGTTGTTATCTTCATTTGCATATTATGGTCTGTTACAATACTACATAAACCCTCGGTCAATAGCCGCCTTGTACATGATGTAGTACTGAATTGATAGACACTGTGGTATTTAGATACAACAGGTTTTTCACAAATTCGGTCTACCTGTATGAGCTAGAGCAAATCGGATCCGAGATTTTGAAATGGGGATTATCGGTAGGTATAGTTTCCATGGTGAGATAGTGCTGCGTAGATAGGAGAAGTGATACACAAGATGGCATAGAGATTAGGTGATATTATAATTATTATACCATAGGACGAGGCTCGCTAACACGTCCTTGCCATTATTCCGATCGTCCGAGGTTGTTCTAGTCTTCAATGCTATCCCAATACTGACTTATCGCTTCCTCTGAATCCATCTCGTGATAGGAATCTTCCTGTTTGTCAGTGTAAGACGCCCAGTACTCATGCCACTGAATGACCCGCGGATGTGCCAAGATCCTGATAGGACAAGTTCAGTATTTGGGATGGAGATTAAAGAGGAACCATGCTTACTTTCCAG
Organism: Lyophyllum atratum; assembly: GCA_014905825.1. Taxonomy (NCBI): domain Eukaryota; kingdom Fungi; phylum Basidiomycota; class Agaricomycetes; order Agaricales; family Lyophyllaceae; genus Lyophyllum; species Lyophyllum atratum. Next base: position 719,469 of record JACGCN010000025.1, on the reverse strand, counting down.
GATTGAAATTTACTATTTCCAAATGTTCCATTGTCGTGGCTCTTGATACCGCGACGTATGCTAGAATGGCATGATGATTCAGATTCAATGAATGTAGGCGGACAGCAGTAGAGCTATACCTTGGCCTTTCTCGAAGGTTTGACCCAAGTCAACTTTGACTCTTGTCAATGTTTGACCTTGCGACTTGTGAATGGACAGCGCCCAAGCCAGGATCAAAGGCACTTGTAACCTTGACGCTTCAGTGTTGCCCATGAAACCTTCGACAGTAAACTCCAGCGGCGCACAGAGCAGTTCATCGCCGCTGGCGAAATGCACCAACGGCCATTTGTCCTTAAGACTAAAAAAGTTGGCATTCAGTGCGCGTAAATCCAGGTCTAGCCGGGGTGCTGCGGGATGCTCAGGGGGTGGATTCTGGGGAAATTGAGGTCTAGGTTTGTTCGCCATTTCCGCAATCTTGATGCCGCGCGCAAGTGCGTCGTGTGTTGTCAAAAACTCAATCACTTTGCCAACGGAACCGTTAACAAGGACTTTCTGCACGATATTCTTGCAGGCCGGTCTGATCAGCACAACGAAATACGACTGCAGATATGCATGAGGCTACCTGTATGAGCATTACTTGGGCGCCCACCTGGAATGGTACGCTCGTCAGCATAAATAATAGCAATTTAGCAAGCGAGGTCTTACTTTCAATGTGAGTTGCGAGACTGCGACTAAACGTTCGAGGAGATTAGCGGCACTGTCCACTGGAATAGGCTTATTCCGATAATCATAGCCAGCCCTATCCGTAGATCGATAGACATGTGGGGGGTCAGGCAATGCCTTTAATCGAGAGTTATTGCAGCCTTCTACAAGCTTTCGGAGAGGAAATCTTAACGCGCAATTCATGAGTTCCACTCGCAGTAAAAACGCCCCCAAGGCTTACAATTCGCTTGGTTCAATGCCGTCGTCATAGTGAAGGGGACGAGACAAGCGCTGCAGTAGCTCGACGTGTTCGGCTGAGAGCTTACCAGTACGCATCGAGGAAAGGACGTCCACGAACGCTAGACGGTGCGATCGATAAGTTGAAATGCTCTTAAGATCCTAAGTTACTCACTATTATCTGTTTGACGGAATACCTGTGTGAGGAAAATAGGCCTGGCTATGCAACGCTCCCATGACTGTGCATCAAATGCATACGTTGCAGGCATTATATGGTTATGGCTGTGCTCGGGGACCGGCGGTAGCTGAAAGAAATCTCCCGAGAGGACCAGCTGTGCATGCCAGTGTAAGTATTTGATACTTCATTGATAGGTAGATGAGCATTACTTGGATACCACCAAATGGCTTTCCACATTTTCGGACCCAACGTGCGATATATTCCTGCTCCAGCGTGAAATTGAAGGTATTCGCAGGAGGTACTGAAGACAAACCAATTTATCAAAGAACATGCCGTCCATCATCGAGACTTCCAAGCATGGTCAGCAGGCATGAACCACCAGCTTAAAGTAAATACTTTACTTTCGTCAATGATTAGAACCTGCAAGTTTCTCCATCGCGCCGACGCAAAAGTGGACCTGTCAACTTTAACGGCCAGCTTCTCAGCAGTCTCCTTTCCCAAGCCTATACCAGCGAAAGAGTGGACTGTTGAACCGCCAATGTTGACGCCAGCAATGCCTGTCGTTGCAGTAACCGCAATTTCCATCGTGAGTTTGAGTTCTCGGATGATCTCTCGGAGTAAAACGGATTTGCCAGTGCCTATTAGATGTTAAGGTTATGTTCCTATATATCGAGAGATCGATTTACCAGCAGGGCCCGTGAAAAATACATTACCTCCAGACTTGACAAGTTCCAGCACCTGTCTTTGCTCTTCTGAAAGCTGAATGGGTGCTCGTTGTATAGCTGGAGGAGGGTCGACGGCAGCATTGTTGGGGCTAACTTCTTGCGATGGAGAACGCTGCAGAGGTGGAACCGTACGTCGATATGTAGCAAGCGTAGCCACGGGAACAGGACTTGAAGGTAACGACGAGGTTTGCACACCCACTTCGATTCGATTCGGTCCCGGTCTATGGTCTTGCCAATATCTCGTGGAGTTGGGGTACCTCGTGCGCGGCGATGAAGAACCAGTAGTCGCTGAACTGGGAGGTGTCGGGATCATTTGAGCGTCTGGCCCTCTGCGAATTAGAGACAGGCAAAGGCACGTCACTCAACAAACTTACTTTGTTCATCCCGCTTTGCCAAGGGAAAGCAGGACTTTTCCAACCAATTCTCGGCATCTTCATAAGAGAAGAAGCCTTTTGAACTTGCCCCACTAAAGCCATGTGTCTGCGTAAGGTAGTGATAATCAGATTATCGATCACAGAGCATTATATAAAGGACCAACCGCTTTCCGATACTGCGATTCCGAAGCTTGAATGTTAGTGATGGCACACAGGATGTGACATGGGCCTTCAGCTCAACTCACATCTTCCCATCTTGAGTAGACTCTTGTCCCACCGATTCCATGCAGCACAGCATAAAACTTTTCTTTCCGTCCCTTGGGCATATTGGGGCAAGCACAACTAAGGGCATTGAGCAAAGGACTGTGAGTGTGACAAGAATTGCGTGACATCACGTGCATGTGTTACCTTGGCGTTCAACTTCAAGTTTCACCGTTTCACGTTCGAGTTGACGTCGATGCCGACTCGAACTGGTGAATTTGACAACTCTCTGAATGCCAAAAGTAGCAAGAAAGTTCTATGCAGTGGCTGTAGGCAGAGGAGGTCCAAAGATCTATACGACATGGGATGAGGTGCGTTTGCCGTGGGACGGCATCCGAGAGTGCTTCCGCAACTGCCATTGATCCTTGTGTTATAGTGCAAAGAAATGGTCTGCACGAGGCCTCTGTTGCCAGAACCTGATTAGTCGCTAATAGATATTGAATTACTCATTCCCTGGAAATAGGTCACAAGATTTCCCAGCGCTCTCTACAAAAGCTTCCCATCCCAGACACAAGCAGATAGTTGGCTAGCAAGTAAGCTTATGTTCTGGATCGATTGTACGTCATCGTAATCACTTGGACGCTCACTTTCCATATTGCACAGGTAAAATAGATCTACGCGCAAGTCAGCATCACACACCAGACGAGGCTCCTGTGTCTCCAGAGGTTACCATACTGTCACAACACGATACTTCCGTTTCACAAGAATGGGCAGAAGAAGATCACATATCTCTCCTCCCACCATCCGCAGTGTCCCTATCTCCTGGACAACAGCAGGTACTTGACATAGTGAAACGCGGTCACAGTGTTTTCTTCACGGGCTCAGCAGGTCTGTTGCCAGATTCCCACGTAAAGATTTAAGCAAAACAAATCCGACTATCATATAGGTACGGGTAAATCGGTCCTGCTCCGCGAGATCATCGAAACGCTGCAAGAACGAGGTGGTCTCGGAATAACCGCCTCCACAGGAATTGCTGCTGTCAATATTGGTGGAAGTACTCTCCATTCTTGGGCAGGAATTGGCCTCGGGGATGAGCCTTCGAAACGATATGCAGGAAAGTTCCTGGGGCAACAAAAATTTCGCCAAGTTCGTGACCGTTGGCAAAATGCGAAGACACTAATCATCGACGAAAGCATGTATTGTTCACCTCCTCACCAATAGCGATGCTCACCCTCGTTGCAGTCTCCATGATTGATGGTACCCTATTCGACAAACTCGTGAGTTATCTCATCCCTGCCGCATCTAGATCATACTCAACGGATCGCGTGCAATGAAGGAAGCCATTGCTCGAGAAGTCAGACATAGCGACTCTCCTTTCGGCGGTATTCAAGTGTGTAGTCTAAGCTTGAGTATACTTCCTACCTAAAGCACTATGACAGCTTGTCCTATGTGGCGATTTTTGCCAGCTGCCCCCTGTGCCTGGGCGCGACAAAAAGGGGCAACAGATAACATCCGTCTTCGCGTTTGACGCAAAATCATGGGAGGCATGTGTGGGACCGCCAATCATGCTCACTCGCGTATTTCGCCAGAAAGATCAAGGTCCAATCCTCATTGCCTAGCGTAACCCTCGATTTTGTTAATACTTTGCCATAGCTTTTGTCGATATGCTCAACGCCATGCGCTTTGGTCAGATGGACGCCAAGGCTGTGATGGCATTTTCCGCGTTGTCCAGGAAGGTCGAATATGCAGATGGCATAGAACCAACGGAGTTGTGCGTAAACTTGTCTGTCAAGGACATATCTGACCCTTTTTTAGGTTCTCGACTAGACAAGAAGTCGATAACGCAAATGCCTCCCGCCTGAGGCAGCTGAACACAGAATCACATACCTACAACGCATCTGAGTATCCAGGTGTTGACTCAAATGGCAACACCGTTAACCCCATGACAATGTCTCGCCTGCTTGAACGTCTCCTAGTTCCAAAAGAAATCCACTTGAAGGTCGGATCCTTGCCCAATGCACTGCTTGTTCTTACGAGGAAGTCTGAATGTACAGGTTGGTGCACAGGTGATGCTAGTGAAGGTGGGTTTCCTCTCGATTTTGTCGTCCTCTTGCTCACTTTGCGTCAGAACCTGGTTCAAGGCAAGCTGGTCAATGGTTCCGTGGGTCAAGTTGTGCGGTTTAGCACACCAGAGGACGCTCTCAAAGAGCATACAGATATTGCTAGTACAGCCAGAGGGGAAGGGCAAAGACTACCTCAGGATCGCTGCGTCTGGCCAATCGTCCGATTCATCAATGGTCATGAGACAATGATCATCCCTCAGGAGTTCACTATCAACAATGCCTATGGCGGAATGGAAGCTCGTCGCGATCAGGTGAGATCTGTATCCTCGTGTCAACAAAGACTGGAACTCACCGTAGGTTATAGGTACCCCTCATCCTAGCATGGGCTCTTAGCGTCCACAAATCTCAAGGACAAACCCTTGAGCGTGTCAAGGTCGATCTCAGAAGGACCTTCGAAAAAGGCCAAGGTCAATATTTTCGAACAATGCTCGGTGCAACTTTGCGACTGATGAATGGGATTCCATAGCTTATGTCGCCCTCTCTCGGGCAACATGCCTGGAACAGCTGCAAGTCCTCAACTTTGACCCGTCTAAGTGTGTATCTTCCGTAAACTCAGTTTTTGCGATCTGACAGGCATTCTGCAGAGTCGAGGCGCATCCTCGAGTTCTCGAGTGGCATTTCGGCGGGCGCCCACCTGTTGCATTGGCAAACGAAGTTATCGAACTATTCGATTCAGACGAAGAAGTCGACAACGAGGCGGCAATGTCAGCCTACTATGATATATGAGTTGGTTATCATACAGCACGGCAGGATTGGACGGAGAACCATATTGATGTATATGAGTATTACAATTAGTCACCTACGACCTACTATCCTACATACTTCTAATTTGGTGTTACATTTGCGATAGATCAGACAACTTCAACAAAATTCGCAGGGAAGATACCTCGGTTGACACCAAATTTTCCGGTCCACCTACGGATGGATCAGGCTGGACAGGTAAGTTCGGAAATTGGTAGGTAGACCTACCAGTCCTGGCTACTCTTGCTTTTCTCTACTATGGTAATGACATCGCCTTTCGAGAAGGATAAATCACCAGGCTAATGCATTCCAAGATCAGTCGCAATCGATCAATGAGCTATATAGACTTACCTCAACAGCTTGAAAATCGTAGAGGGCAATAGCACGCGCAATGCCTTCATGCGGCTGAAGTGGTTTGACTAATTCCGGTTTTGGTGCGATAGAAGGCGTGGCGCGCTTGTCATCGGCATAGTGGCTCAACCTGGGAGAATAAGTGCTGGAGCTAGTGAAAGGATTGGAAGGCGATGGGTTTGTGTACCTCGGGCTTGCCATGCTGTGTGACCGTGTATGGGAGCGAGAGGTAGCGGAATCGTCATCTGGTAAGTCGAGGGGCGACGTTGCTGCGTAAGAGATGGAATGACTGAGGCGTGCATGCCGGATAGAATGGGGCGATGGAGTGAAGTCCGATTCGAATCGAGCTTCAAAGGGGAACGATGGATCAACGTGATCCCACGTGGTGGCAGGTTCTCGACTACTTGTCCGTGGTATCTCATCAGTGGACGAAAAGTACGATCCGGAATTTTTGGGACTTCCCCATGTACTTGGAGGAAATGACTGCTCGCTCTTCCGTTTCTTCCGAAGATATGAAGTGCTGGGTTCTGCACCAGGACTTGCCTGACCCCCGAAAGCATAGGTACCGTCGTCTGTAGTCCCATCTTCGATCCACTTCCTACCACCAGGCATACCTGTACATGAATCCAGGGTTTGTATCAAGTCGGAAGCCCATTCTGGAGGGTCTACAGCCCCACCGAGAAGGAGCCGAGCAGTGACAGGAGACTTATATGCCATTGCGTTTGCGTCTTGGCGCTCCATGATGACAGAGCCTTCGACTGAAATCCCTCCGAAAAGCCCCCGGGTCTTCGAATAACTGTACCTGTGTGAAATCGTTAGAAAGCAAGAAGGACTATCCATAGCGAACAGTTAATACATTGCAGCGACTTTACCGCTAGTGTTGACGGAGCCGATAGCTTCGCCGTTCCGACCCAGAGGCCCAAGCGCGATGCTCAAGTTACCTCCAAGTGTGATGGAACCGGCAGCCATAAATGTTTGCTAGGTTTCAACGTGTTTGGCTCCATTGAGATAGGCACGTGAAGATAAGAACCACTTACAATGGCCTGGACGACGAAAGGTGTCAATGAGGCAGGTATGATAAAAGCTACAATATGACCTACAGAACGACTGTTCAGCACAATTAGGAAGTCTGTCATTTCTGCGCCGGCCTGGCCACCAGCACCTAGGCCTGCTGTTCCTATCGCACTCGGTGCAGACCATCCTGTAGAAATCAGGATCAGACTAAGACCGAGCGTAGGATCGGCTTACTTCCGTCATGGAGCCTAGCGATTACAATGCCACTGCCTGCTCGGGCAGAGAAAAGAAACCCGGCTTTGAACACAGTGAAGATGGCAAATCCTTTGGCGTTATCCAGAACAGATCGAGGGATAACGCCGTCGAGGCCGTTGTTGCTACCGTCAACGAAAGACTTGACTAGAGATCCGTGCGGGCAGATCAGCTTCCAGCGTATGCCCAGGCAGGTAGCAACATTGCCACTCACATATTCTTGCAGCCTTGGTACATTCTTTCGAGAGGGGTTGTGGAAGGGGACTGTTGAGCTTCATGGAGGTGAGAAGGAAGAGCAACTGTGCAGTCACGGCGGCACCATCGAAAGAGCGGCCACGGAGCTGACTGGTTTGACCAAATATCAGTGACGCAGGTTCTAGATCTCAGATTATTATATAATCCATCGAGTACATATTTGAGTGCTTTCGAGGAATATTCGGACAGACTGTGGCAACAGCGGCATAAGCAGATGTTCCCTAGATAGATGCCTGACTGGAGGTGCTGGTATCAAGTATCATATATCAGCCTCCAACTATTTTATGAATCTTGTATGAATCTAGAGTATTGTAGATCACACCCGCGTCTTTCGGATTCCGCGCACACCGCCACCGATCACAGTATAAACATGGTAAAGTTGTTAACAAGGCACAGCCGCACAGGTGTTGCAACTCTGTTCATCCTTGCAAGCTTGGACGTTGGCCTTGGCTACCCTCGATGGAGTTGCCCAACCGTTCTCTTCATGCATTTCCATTCTTCCTCCTGGCCTGCTCGATATTTTTGCCGCTAACACGCGCCTCGTACACGCCTTTTCTTACACAGGTAATACCCTCGACGTTGTTGTCTCTGCGCGAAAACATTTTCATCTTCGAAACACATCCAGTCTTTCTTCTTCAACTACAGCTCACCTGCGCAGCCCGTTCCGGTTCCCATTACCGGTACGTCGAGGTTATTTCCTTCGCCATCACTTGTCAGGAACTTATAAGACGTCCCACAGCTCAGTGCGAAACGATACATATTACTTGGGAACGGAGCACAGCAACTGGGTAGCTATTTGACAAGCCTAGGGCAGTTTGACATAATATCTCAAGGTCTTGAACAGACCAAACCCTACCCCACCATATTTCCTACAAATTTACACCTCGTGAGATCGCATTGCTTGCTGCCAGCAGTTGCAGCTCTGATATCTGCATGTGTCCAGGACATTCATTTTCCCCTTCATTGTCGCTGCAGGCTCCGGACTCGGTTTTGTATGTTCTTATAAACGTCCATGGTATCACAAGGTCTTACGACATGCCCAGAACTGGGCTGTGCCCTTCGCGCCCAGTACACAGGTGAATAATGCAATATTCCTTGAAAGGAGCTGCCCTACATTTCTCCTGCCTTAGTATCAAGTATGTATGGTGCGTGAAAAAGAGCCTTCCCAGTCACGCATTTCACTCATGTATCCACCGTAGTTTGATCAGAACGGGAACACTGGCGGATGTCAAGCGATCTACACCGTAATTCCATCGACCATCGAGGAACCGCCCACGTGCCAGAATCTTACATTGCCTCTCGGTTCTCTTGACATTGAGGCAGTTGTGGCCAACGGTCCCTTGTTTCAGTTTGGTTGGGTCGAGCAGGTCAATCCAGTCGTTCTATATATATCCATACCTTATCTCTCATTCTATTCTCTCGCGTAGTGCACCGATATTTCTATCTCTCCAAAAAACGGTACACCACCGTACACCCTCACTGTAGGCCTGGATACTACGGATGTCAGAGCCTAATTCGTTGACTCACGCGTCTAGGTTGCCCCAGCGTTACATTCTCCCTACAACATTACTACCAACGACATGGCGAGCATGAACTGGACAGTCTCTCTATCCTGGGCCTCCCCATTCTTCATCGGCGTCGTCGATTCTCTAGGCAACGTTTGGTCTCACGGACCTCTTCACAGTGGGGGCGGAGGACGAACTGCTTGTTTGGCATTGGACGATGTCAGGTACGCTGATCACTTCCTTTACAGGCGTATTCACAACTCATATCCTGCCCTTAGCTCCGAGACGTGGGTTGGACCCAGCGTGACGGTGGGAGCGGGAGTCGGGGGGCTTGTTATTGGATCCCTCTTGGGCATTGCATCTGCCTACATCTTCATGAAATATCGGCGGCGCAAAGAGCTTCGTGGAGCCTTCATGCACCTCAGTTCGGCTTCACATCTACTCACACCTGTTGGCGGGGCGCCTTCCAATTCTTCATTCTCCCAATACAGACCTGTGTCGTCGATAGCCATCTCCGGTCACGCCCAAGATACCTCCTTAGCCAGCAGTAACCCCTCCAACAACAACAACAGCTCCTTACTCAGCGATCTGTCCCCTGGTCCATCACGATACCAGATCGAGCCCTTTGTTATGCCAGCCAAGGATGGTCGCGTTGACACTGCTCCTCGGAAAGAATATCATCCGCAAGACCCAAGGTTACTTGCACCCCGGGAAACCCGCATGAATGCTAGTAGCTCCAGCTCCAGCTCAACCCGAGGGTACATTGTTCGACATGATGGCGGAACAGCCCCCCTGTCTGTATATCACCCCGACGACACAGAGATCGTGGAGCTTCCGCCACGGTACCGCGGCTCGGGAGGCGCCCACAGCGGGAGTGAGGGTGAAGCACTTCTGAGTAACCATGATGAGCGGCAAGACGTACTAGCTCATGCAGCCCGAGATGAACCTCAGCAGAGGAGGCCACGGACACTGAATAAAACACACATGGTTCCATCCCCTCGCCCTCCCACCTAGACGTGAGAAGTCTGCCTTCGCAGCTCTCCTCTGCTCTCGTGATGGAATGAGCAACGACGATTGGGTGCCAGCCGATTATGATTTTCCATGACATTTTCATCAATGCATCACATCTCTTAGTTTAGCATCCTCACACCTTTATGGTTTTTTTGGGTTTTATGATCGGGATATATAATGGCACACTAGTTTCTTCAGGCAGTTGCGAAGTGTACACCGATAGGACAAGGTCGCCAGCCACTACCTTTGTCAAGCAGTTTCCATCCTGGTAGTGCTTCGCTGATCGCCGTGTCCATAGGTTTGGCTGGTGATTCTGACCAAGGTTTCGATGAATCGGGAGTGGAGTTGGAAGACAGGAGGGTATTCAATCGTTGGTCCATCACGACCATGTCTTGTGGATTCCAGTTCTGCTCCCTTTGTGTTAAATGCGTAGGGTCGATAGAGGCGTAACTCACACTCGGCGAGATATTCCTAGACATGGTTTCTAGTGTGGCTAGGGCTGTCTCCAGTTGAGGGATGCCGGTGCACAGAGCCTCGAGGAGAGCCATGGCACTTGATGCGAAAACAATTTGCACAGGTGGATGTAAAGAGTGAGACAGACGTACGCTTTCCTATCTCCCTGTGGAGTATGCATGTTGGGGCCTAGCGACTGCATCAATGACACAGTCACCTCTTTCCGTAAATCAAAGTCGACCTGTGATTCATCCCCTTCCCATGCTTCGATGGACCATAACGCCCACCGAGCTAAACACATGTCATACGATGGATCCGGCTGGCTTTCCGTTCGGCAAATAGTCGACACGATACGCCCAGCAAGAACGGCGAAGAAGTCAGAGTGCAGGCTGTGCACATGTTGCAGCAGAGGATCCCAGAGCGTGATGGAAAACTGCGGTGGAGAGAAGCTATCTGCAGGGAAACTTCTTTTCCTGAGGTCATTGTTAGTTAGTGTCGACCTAGATGAAAGCGAGTCCTACTTTTTTGAAAGGGGGACGAGGGCACCCTTCTCCAGCAACGCTTCACAGAGTTTTTCCAATGCCCACCTTTCCTTCGGATCTGTTTCTTCAGAGTCCAACAATGTCTCCGATGTGGTTGCCTCCCAGCCAAGCTCTCTCGTTACCATGTTGGCAGCCACCCTCGCCTCAGCGATCCATCTTTCAACATCCTTCATAACAGATAGTACTGCTGGTTTGTACTGTGTTCTGAGAGACGCGTCCCTGGTTGTGATCTTCAACAAACTTTTGTACTGCTTCAAAGTTGGTTCCAACGTTCGTAAAGCCACCTGTGATTCAGGCGCTGTTGATGGGTTTATGGTGGGAAGGAAGTAATTGTGGAGGAGCCAGACCATTGACTGCCATAATACCATTACTCTCCAGCAATGGGAGGGAGAGACTGACGCGACGTACCTCCCTTGCCCCCTCACGCAGCAGATCGATACTGGGCAGATCTTCGTGGGTCGCTGCGTGCCGTAGTTCAACTAGCCATGGAGGGAGGCCCAGCTGGTTGGCTATGGCAGCGATAGACCTTGCGTACGCGCCAAGTTGCAAAGGATCAACGAGCCCGTTCACAAGCCTGATGATAGCTGTTGAATAACTTTGTCGGAGTGAGAGCTGAGAAGCGGGTGCAATCTGTGTGTTATCTTGAACAATAGCAGCTAGAAGTGACAATGCAGATTCAAGCGCATGTGGCAAATATGCAACGGCTCTCCAGGCTGATAACTAGATAAACACAGGTCACGACTAGAATTGGGCAGGATTTTGTGACCCACTCTGTTTATAGCAAGCAGTTTCGCATCAATGTCGTTCTCGTCGGTGTATATCCAGGAGCAAATCTGCTCTATTTCTGATATCGACGCCCATGGCACACGACGGGGAAGTTTCATGGCGCTTCGCAATGGTATGTGGGCCGGAACTTTTTACAACTTCAAAAAAACTTGATCTTATCTTATCTACCACGTGTCTATCAGCAGCCGTGTATGACCGATCGTGATTGATGTTGGTTTTTTGAGTTTGCCTCTGAGCACCGCGTCGCGTTCCTTGGAGCTCGCTTCTGAGCCTCGGCCGTACAGTGGACTCGTGTATACCCTTCCATACCCAAGAACTGTAAAATGCCCGCCCTAGACCTTCATGGAAAACTCGCCGCAGCGCAGATTGGATTCTATACACCTATTGTCGTCTTCACAATCTATTTGGTTTGGCGCTATGCCTTCAGGCGTGACGCAGGATGGCTCTTCCTTTTCATATTTTCGGCGGGTGAGCTCCAAAAGTTACCAGATTGCACACTTGCTTACAACATCTTGGATAGTCCGGGTCGCCGAGGGCGCCCTAATATTAGCAGCCGAGCTCGTGGCCCAACCAAAAATCGACCTGTTCATTGCTGCGTACATTCTACAAGCCGCCGGACTAGCTCCACTTTTACTCGCAACGATAGGATTCCTTGGACTAGCGTATGTGCGAAAATGTCTACAATAGCATCCTTGATCCTCACGAAAGATTTTCAGGGGTCAGAGCACTTATAGTGAAGTTTCCAGGGTATCCCTCATCTTCCGACTCGCTGGGCTCGCTGTCATTGTAGGACTTGCACTATCCATTGCAGGTGGACTGCTAGGGACACACATTGGCCCTGATCAAGGGAAAATCGGTTTGATACTGCGCCGTGCCAGTGCAGGCATTTTTGCCGGAGTTTATGTGTTTCTTTTCTTGGCACATATCGGATGCTGGTCGTATCATTTCCAGATGCGCAGTTATCGTCGCAAGGTATGTTCCTTGCTTCACCGCAATCTCACCGTTGGCTCAAACTAGTGAAAGCTACTGGGAGGCATAACTCTCGCACTTCCATTCCTAGGTGTTCGCGTCGCATATGCTGTTCTTGCGGCCTGGTCCGCTTCTGACCTATTCGGCGCCTCGCCATCTTCGAATCCTACCCTTGCCAAGTTTAACCCAATTACCGGACTCTGGATTACATACCTCGTCATGTCGCTTATCATGGAGTTTGTCGTTGCTGCTTTTTACCTGCTCTTCAGCACAGTGCTTTCACGAAGGCACAGATAGGACACCCTCCTCATACGATCTGCTGTACCCGTACCATATTTACCTCCATCTTTCTTGCGATTCTTCACGCTTCATTACGACCTCCACGCGATATCATGTTTTACGATTATTGGATGCATTAGTAGCATACGTACAGTTTATGTAGTAGATACCAACGATAAACTTATTATTTCCGCCAAAACATTACAACAAGAGGTTTCGAATAAGCTCAGCACCGGGTTTTGAGGGTCGTAAGAGACTTGCGGTCGCCGATGGCGTCGGGCCTGTTGGGAAGATGACGGAGGGTGATGCCATGTCAAGTTGTTTCTGGCGGGACCAAGATGCTACATGCATAGCAAGAGGCTTCGGTAGACCTATTCTTTGCATGTTCTGCGGCTGTTGCTCGCGCGCGAGTTGTGTCATATGGAAGGAGAGAAATGGACTGTTGCCAGTGTTGGACGTGTCTTGAGGTCGACATTCACATGGATCCATACACCAGTTTTTAACACTTTCTCAAATGACGCAGATAGGATGCATACTAGTATGTAGATCGCATACAAAGGTATATATGTATGTGTTCGAGCCCCATAGTCAAGCATCTCCCACTCCATCGCAGTGCAATGAATGCCTAAGCTGGGAGACGCTCCGGCTTAATTGTGCTCCAGAATCGATATCCCCACACCAAGCACCATACCCTCGTCGATGAAGCACGATAAAGAGTTACTCAGCAAAGACTGCCAGAGCCGCGGTGAGGGGTTTATGAAAGAATTCAACGATGAAAAAAAGTCGGAAGTTTATATGAGGACTTGCACGTGACATTACATAACGTCAGATATGACGGAGGATGGAAGCTTCGGTTATGATGATGCAAGAAGTAGGTGCGACAATGACTAGGATGAACCAATGCTTCCCCGCCTTCGTTCCATCGTCCGTCATTTCGGTACAGCAACGATGTCCACCACAACCCACAACACAAATAAGGCTTGCTGCACAATTCCACCTGTCCAATCCGACTATACTCCCAAGGGCTCGTTCAAACCGTACGGCAACTTCAAAAGGGTCTATGTAACAGGTCCGGAGAGCAGTGAGAACAAGATCGTCTGTGTCTACGATATCTTTGGGTAAGGGGACTTCTCAACCTTGGCGACGCTCTTGCTCGCACTTGAATCTCCCCGCGAAGACCGCTCAACCTTCTGATCATGCAGGTATTTCCCACAGACGCAGCAAGGAGCAGATATAGTTGCTTCTGCTTTGAAGGCGACGGTTTACATGCCTGATTTCTTCGAGCCAGACCCCCCGTTCCCTCCTGAGAAATTTCCTCCCCAGACAGAGAAGGACAAGGCCGACATCCAAGCCTTCTTCGGTAGCACTGCTAGCCCGCCGAAGGCTATCGAGAAACTCACCTCCTTTGGTCATACCCTCAAGGCTAATGGGGCCAAGAAGATTGGTGCCTATGGTTTTTGTTGGGGTACAATATTCTTTGATGTTCGCGTTTGAAAGTTGCTAACATGTATGACGACGTTCAGGAGGCAAGGTCACCATTTCTGCTGGCGGTCCTTCCACCCCTTTCACCTCTGTAGCAATTGTTCATCCTGCGTTCGTCTCCGATCATGTTTAGCCCGAAGCTTTGACGTCATATTTTCTTCTCTCTAGAATGCTTTCGGCTGCGGACGCCGAGAAGCTAACCGTTCCTTTGGGCATCTACGTCACCAAAGATGAGCCAGCCGATGAGGTGAGCACTAACGTTGACCGGGTTTCCTCTACAATCTGATTGGATTCCGTCAGTACAACAAAATACTTGACATCATCAGTAAGAAGCCGTTCGCGGCGAAGAATGACCATAAAAAGTACCCGAACATGTGAGGATCTGGACTTATACAGTGGGATCCTCCCATTCATCTCAGCAACAGGTTCCATGGATTCGCAGCTGCTCGAGGCGACCTCAAGAATGCAGAAAATAAGAAAGAGTGAGTTTTCGATCCTCTGTATCCATATGCATGGCCTGTTCGTTGACACGCGGTGGTTTACAGATATGAGGATGTGTATGCCAGATTGGCCAACTTCTTCTGTACTACCTTCGCTTGATCCGGAAAGAAAACTGTATAGGAAAACCAAAACGATCCAGCGAACACTTGTAAAATATAGTCGAATCCATGAAAATACGTGTATAGTCCCAAATAAGATCGAAGAAATGTCTGAAACAAGAACCGAGGATAGATATTCTATAGGAAGCCTCATGAGAGTGCGCTTATGCAAGAAGAATAATGGACCGGCTGACCTCTCTACATTTACCTGGAAAATTCCATGAGCTGGACGGGGCAATCTTCTCTGACCTTCCAGAGCCAAAACGGTCCTTCATAAAATCTGGTAAGTCTAGTCCGACAACTGGCTGAGAACAGGATCTCACCGACGGCGTCATCTGCAAAAATGTTTGGTATTTCTGCAATCAAGTACGCATCGCTATAAATAGTTTGGATTTACTGACCCCTGCAGCGATTATTTGTTGTCCAGATACCCGCGACCCCAGTTGCACTCGCGATATGACCAATTTGCGCACCGTCCGAGCTATGACACGGTGATCAATGCATGATTGATTGTCAGAAAGTACATGGATGCGTACCACCACCGCGCACCGCCAGGATGCGTGGAATCCTTGATAACAAAGTATCAGGCGTACTGAATCCGGTTTAGGAACTGGATAACCACTTACAAATTCCCAGCGCACGACACCGTCGGGGCTCATGTGAACCATTCCTTCCATGACAGTACTCTGTTTGACACCTTTGGAGGTACCGGCAAAGTATATAGGAGGATATTTGCCATCGATGCCTCTCGTGGACGTGTTTGACCGCCGATGGTCGCGAAAACGAGATTGGTCCTTGGCTATCACATGTAGTTTGAGCTCTAAGAGCCTTGTACCCTCACGAAATTGTGGGCAATCAAAGAAGGTAGGGTCAAGCCCAAGTTGTCGGTTGAAGTCAAACTACATAGCATATTTAGTATCAATGAATGCAGACAGAAGGTGAACGCACGTTAAAGGCTGCAAGGTCAAACTGTTTCAGTTCCAAGCTCAGTAGAAGGGATAAGTTACAGTAACACACCATAGAGGTCACTAAGTCAGGAGCGTCAGTGGTTTTCAACTAATTAGCAGACTGGCAACTGACCGGAAATCCATGAAGGAAACATATCGTCTCCAGGTTCCTGAGAAGTGTATGACGGGTCCTTGAGCGGGGGCTACCAACTGAGAAAGAAAACAGCATACCCTCGACTCCGGCCCAATCCAGAGAGCTTTCCAGGCCAGTGCTTGGTGCAGAGTAGGGACGGATTGCCGCGAGACCGAGTGGGGGCTTGATAGTAGACCACATACCCGGCAGCTCACGGAGATTCATCACAATGACATTGATGATGTGCTCCATGTGTATCCAGTCAACAGTATCATCTGGCAGAAACGGGCCCCAATTCCGGCCACCGTAATTGCGCACATTGTAGACATATATTCTGCTCCGTTTGCGACGCGCTTCTAAACGAAGTCGGGTTCTCTCATCGGCGCGTTCATCAAGGGAGAGGGCGAGATATGCCCTCAGCTGGGCATAAGGCATGCCTTCGGAGCGCGGGGCCTCAATCTCGATATCGAGGATGTCGGATTGCCGAAGAACACGTTCCAGCCACTCTAAATTATGTGATCCCACTGCCATACGACCCTGAATCATGGGAGAAACGTCCTGCACCATGGAAATGAAAGCTTGTAGGGCACGTGAAGTCTGGCAATTAGGTGTCGGGGGAGATTTAGCCACCCACTCGGCCGTCAACCTTCCAATGGTTTTCTGCCTCCAGTCAATTGACGGCGAGTCCCCAGCTTGTGCGATGTCCAAAGCCTGGCGAGGGTCGTCGAACGGATAAGATAAGAACAGTTCGCGCCATAGATGCTGATCAGAAAAGTCGAAGACAATCGTATAAGCCAGGTGGCAAGTGCGGGAAAAGGCGATTACATCCCAAGGGCGACAGAAGACGAGTACTCGTTGGATAACTTCGACTGGAAGAGGAAATGTGGTCAGATCTCCACTGGGAGCCGCCGAGGGTGAAAAAGGCCGTTTGCTGGCAAGGGCTGAGCTCGAGGACCTCATGGTGGTTGCTCACCAAGGGTCGCACGAAGTCTATGTAGGGGATCTTCGTACTTAATTAGGCCGGTACCTATGATTATCAGTTTCTTTGCTTTGTTTGAAATTTCTATTAGATAAATAAATACTGAGCCGAACGCTTCGGGGCCCGGGCTTCTTTCAGTTCCAGTACTGGACATGCGCTCCAGTTCTGGGCACTCACGAAGATAGTGCTAAGGACCACGATGGGCCGGCGCACAGTCCAGACGTTTATCAAGAGATGTGAAAGTCGAGAACTTGAAGCAAGTATAGAATGAACGTCATCCACATCAATGTATGTTAGTGTTTGCATACAAAGTCAGTTAAGGAAATTGCCATGCTTGTGAACAGGCGCGTTGAGATCGAATAGGTCATTTCATCCTCAACATGCGGTGCCATGCACTCATCCTCCTCCTTCCAGCCAGTTTTGCCTTCCAGTTACCCTTCAGAGTTCCATTCTTTACCAAAAATGTGACCCTCGAAAAACCTGAGCAGCCCACTCTCGCAAAGGTGCCCCGAATTGCAATTATAGGTGCTGGAGCTGGTGGCAGCTCAGCGGCATTCTGGATATCCAAAGCCAAGGAACGGTTCGGTCTGGATGTTGAGGTTGACGTATACGAAAGGGAGACATATATCGGTGGTCGTGCGTCATTCTATGCTCTGTGTTGGGGTAGATTTATAGCTTGGCTTATGTGCAGGAAGTACCATTGTATACCCGTATTCCAACACAAGTCTACGGCCCCTTGAACTTGGCGCGTCTATATTTGTGTCAGCGAATAAGAATCTTTGGAGAGCATCGGATGAGTTCAATCTCACACGTCGCGAGTTCGACATGGGCGGTCAGACAGGCATTTGGGATGGGGAAGAGCTCCTGTTTTCGGTATGGAGGCTGTCACCGCCTGATAAGCTCCTATGATTGACTCCTTTCTAGTTTGGTGATGGGTGGTGGGACACAATCAAAGCAATATTACGGTTCGGCGTTCTGGCTCCTAGACGCACTGAGCAAATGTGAGGACTTCCACCACGATATAAGCAGCTACAAATGACGCTGATTTGATTCTAAACAGTGTCGGGGCGGTTCTTAAGAAGTTCCTAACCTTTTACGCGTCTGACGCACCGAAATGGGACGACATAACCGATCTTCTTACCTCGTTGGATTTCTTGGAGATGGTACAGAACACAACGGCTGGTTATTTTGTGAAGGCCGGTGTGGCCAAGAAATTCTCATTCGAGGTTATTGAAGCCGCAACACGTGTAAACTATGGCCAGGTGTGTAAATACTGCGTCAACCAAAATTACGCATGGTGTCTCACAGCGTTTCGTGTTTTACAGAATATTGATGATATGCATGCTATCGGTGGAGCAGCCTCAATGGCCGCGACTAATGCTCGAGGAATAGAAGGAGGAAATTTCCAAATTTTCGAGCAATTCCTAGAGCGGTCAGGTGCCAATGTTCACCTCAAGACCGAAGTAAGTGCTGATTTTCCTACCCTGTGATCCAGAAATAATGGGACCCGGTGATTTATAGGTTACTAGCATCTCAGAGATATCAACTCCAGCTCACCAATGGGCGATCAAGAGCACGCAGGGCACTGTCAACTACAAGGCCGTCGTGTTAGCCACCCCGTTCCATTCCTCGGGTATTGCCCTGCCTCCTTCTATCGCTTCTGCGATCCCTGAACAACCCTATGTTCACCTTCACGTTACGCTTCTCACCACGACGTCTCCCACACCAGACCCGGCTTATTTTGGCTTGTCGGCGGGTTCCGTTCTGCCTAACGCGGTGCTGACGACGTATGAGGGCGTTAGGAATGGCCGGAAAGAACCTGACTTCAACTCTCTTTCATATCATGGATTGGTTAAGGACGGGGAGTGGGCTGTTAAAATCTTCTCGAAGGAAAGGCTCAGTGACGAATGGTTGAACAAGATGTTCCTCGGACAGGTTGGCTGGATCCACAGGAAAGAGGTTGGTGTTCTTCCCTTTGCATTCCCGCTCCCATCAGCCCTAACCCTACTTTCAGTGGGACGCTTACCCCAAACTTACTCCTACCACGACATTCCCTCCTGTCAAATTGGATCGTGGTCTTTACTACGTAAATGCTTTTGAGCCGTAAGCCTCGATCCGTCCGTTTGACAATTCGTGCTGGCCTGATCAGTTATATCTTTTTGTTAGGTTTATATCAACGATGGAAACTGAAACGATTGCATCTCGCAACGTTGTCGATCTCCTGCTGAATGAGGAATTTGGGTCCAGCATTTGTGGCCCTCGTTTATCAGCCACAGATTTGCCCGGTCATCAGGCTGCACCCAATGACAAGGAATTTGTGATTGGGTGGGATTGTTGATTTCGACTCATATGATTGTCAATATACAAGAGACCGTATACCCTTTAATGACCTACCATCTGACTGGACGTGTATATAGATAGATAGCCACCACAATATTGACTGCTTTCCAACGGGTTATGATAGAAATCCGTGTAAATTGATCTAGATGTGCATTGTGATGATGAAGGTATATACAAGTGTGGTAAAACAACATTATGTCGATGGTGATGGTGGTGCTACAGTGCCATTCCGCGTCTTTTCCGTCATTTCAGATAGAGTCTCAAGACGATGTGATGGTTCATTCATGTCATGATTGCCGTTAGCATGATTTGAGAAGGAATTTTCGGCATGCCCATGTCTGTCGCCGGCTGCAACGTGAGGGCGGAAGAATTCTCGTTTTCCCTCAGTGGAATCGAAGGGCGCGGCCCCATCCGTGAAGTCCCTCCGAATTTCGATATAGTCGCTGGCGAACTCCCCAATCTATTCAAGGTGAAGCGATCAGAAGTAGCCAGAAAACCAAAAATTTCGGTACAAACCTCGATCTCATCCATACCGCGCTTCTCAGCCTCTGGTGTGTTTCTTAAATGTAGACCAGGTACAAGATCCACGCATTTCGCAAGAAAGGCGGTGACTACGAAAGTGTAGGAGCAAGTCGCACAGATATAGGCAAACTGGATATAAAGCTGTTTCCAGTTGTGATCGACCCAGCCTCCTTTGATCCCCGTATTGACATCGTCGAGACCAATGATGGTACCAGAGGCAAAGAAAGCATTGAGAAGCAAGCCAATTATTCCGCCGACTGCATGCTCGGCGAAGAGATCAAGCGCGTCGTCGACTCGGACCAAAAATTTCACTGGAGTATGTGTTAATCACATGTCCTCGGACATTCGACTGAAGCTTACCCTTAGTGGCAAAGTTACAAATGCTGCCTGCCAAGACGCCTACCACTACCGACGACCACAGCTGTAGGTACCCAGAAGATGGAGTGGCAGCCACAAGTCCAGCGATCGTCCCCGAGCAGAAACCGACCATAGTCCACCGCCGCTCAATCCGGAAATCCAGCAAGCACCATACAGCTCCGCCGAAGGCAGCCGCGATCATGGTGTTCCAGATGGCAATTACAGCGCGAAGGTTGGCACCGAACGCGCTCCCACCATTGAAGCCTATCCATCCGAACCAGAGAAGTGAGGCTAAACCACCATAAGCACGCGGATTTTGCATCATTCATGATGTCCTGAGACTTACTGCCGAGTCCTACCATGGACACATTGTGGGGTCGGAAGTTGAGCAGTTCCTTCTCTTGTCGGCGTCCGAGGATCCACGAATAGGCAAGACCACCGACGCCGCTTCCAATCTCGACGGGACCTCCACCTAAGGAGACAAGGGTTAGCTTGTGGCGTTTGATCGGAGCATTGTGAGACTCGCCTGCGAAATCGAAAACGCCCCACTTGAACGCCCACCCGTTGACTCCCCACGCCCAATATGCGAGTGGACAGTACACTATGGTCACCCACAAGAAGATGAACACCATAGCCGGAAGTACCCGACCCCGCTCTGCTATGCCACCCATTAGAATTGCTGCCGTTACGCACGCGAATTCCATTTGGAAGAAGCTGTAGATCAATTCCGGGATGAGCGGCGACCCAGGTGAAGGATCTGCGAGGACATTCATAAGCCCGAAGTGTTGCAGGTTGCCAATATATCCATTGGTGGCGGATTGGGAAAAAGCGAGAGAGTAGCCCCAGAAATACCATTGAAAAATGACGATGGCATTACTCGCAAAGCACGCCCATATCAATGAGACTGAGTGGTGGGGCATGTCAATTAAAGTTGGCCAACATGTCAGCCGCAAAGCAAAACTTACGTGCACTTTTCCGACGAGCAAGGCCGGAGTAAAGGAAGGCTTTAGAAAAAGCGTAAGCCCGTCTGCCAACTTGAGGGGATTATCACGCTCACCGAGGCCTGGTATCATGAGAAACACCATAGCTCCCGCCATAATGATGAAGGATATGTCTCCACGGTCAAAGCTGGAAAATACACATAAGTTTCAGGTTAGGTCTGAGGACACAACGCTGAACTCACGAAGAGGCATCGCCTAGATTAACGCGTTAGCAGGGCCGGGACGAGACGGGAATTAAATGGGCTCACGAGAATATAGATGGTGGACTGGCGAAGCTCGCAGGGCGTCTCCGAACCTGGTTTTCAAGGAGGTGCCAACCTCTGCCATTAATGAATGGGTTCGCAGGTTTTGTAAGCCGCACTCTGGACTTCTGACCCCGGACAACAGGGGCAGGGCTAAAAAATTGGCGGACTGGTAGTGGAAGTGCGTAGCAAGGGGCGGAAAAGATCTTTGTGAAGGTTTTTAAGGGTAAGCTCGTTAGCCGATTTCCGTCCGAGATAAGAGGCTTTCCAGGCGGGTCATTGTGGCTTTGACTTGGGCTGCAAATTCAGTCGCGGAGACATATTGTCACGTGCGACGAGAAGATAACGGACAAAAATAGCCCTGACATACGCGAAAAGGGGATGCTTATCTTTGCGATCAAAAGCGTTGGGCTTGATCATCACTTTTTCCGCTGGCCCTGTCTCTTAAAGTCTCGGTTTTGAAGTGCGCATGACCTCGACAATCCAGCAAATCCGCTTGGTATTTCCTTGGAATTCCGCTATGGATAAAAAGTGCGCGTCGTGGCAATAGCATGACAGCACTACTCCCCCCAACTGGGATCGCAGCGTTCGATGTAGACAGCCTCCTGTCACCCAAGGCGCCCATGGGAGTCCACGATATTCTGGGGCTTGTTAAACTTTTCGGACCTGGTCTTGGGTTTTATATCCAGTCATATGCTCGAGACAACCGCATCTGCAACAGAGTACAACAACCGTGGAAAGCACCCAGATGCAACCAGTCACATATCTGGATGTTCTTAATATCTTTCGGCCGAGCACAAAACCGGCCGTGTACTCCCTGTTCCCATTCCAGGCATAATTCCAGATATATCACGAGCTCTGTCGAAGCCGTGTTGCTTAAATCTGGCTTCGATGATACAGGTTGTCGGTCGTGGGCAGGATCGTCCGTCAGCGTGCAGCGAACAAGGAAAAGACTCCTAAACCTGGTCTCGGGAACCCAGCGACCGGGAGTGCCCTCGTCGGATCCGTCATAATGGAGCATTGGCTAGGCCCAAGGAGTCATAACGCTGGCGAGAATCAAGACACAGGGCCTTCGATGGTTCTGTTCCTTCTGTTGACGCACAGCCTGGATCCGCGATCGTTTCTGTGGGACAAAAATTTCATCTGCAACTACCGCTGGGTGGGATCGTCACTGGGACTTCGTGTGAGCGCGTTGGAGTCGAAGTCCGACAGCCTGGAAAGGGTCCGCTAGAAGGCGAAGCGCTATAAAACGGTTGATTTCACTCACACTCAAGTACCAACATCCCCAGCGACTTGGAGCTGGTTTCGCATTGTGTCTAATCCTCGGGTCTTCATCACTGAAACGTCTTGCCGCCATGTCGTCGTCGGTTGGTCCTTGTCTAAAATTATTCCCGTAGGCTGCCTATTAATGACCTCTACTAGCACAAAAGCAACTACCTCGATGTCCCGACCCTACAGACGTTGAGAAAGAAGGCAGCACAGAGCCTCCATTTTGTAAGTCGATGTTACCGTTATTTTTCCCCGTCTGCGTTAACGATCGACCGAAGTCTATAATTGCTGACGGTGCCCCGAAGAAAGGGTCCAACCAAGAAGTCGAGGTATGCTATTTCCATGACGCTCATTTCAGCGACTGACTTCTTTCAAGTCGAGTTCTGGAATCAAATCACGATTAGCCGCCAAGTTCCCAAAGCAGGTCTCTAAAAAGAACATACCCGCGCAGTGTTATTACACCTTCCAGTAGTCAGAATCTCACACCCACGGACTCAGAATCATCATCATCATTCATCTCGTTTTACTTCACCACGAACCCCTGATACAATTCATTCCAAGAATGCGATTCGATCTCATGGCGCCCGAAGTCAACATCAAGTGAAGCCACAGAGAGAAGCGCAGTCAGATGGTTTCCAAGGGCGCCAGCAAGGAAAATCCCACCATGGCGTGGCGCATACATCCACGCAGTGAGAACAAGCTCTACATGGAAATAAAATGAACTTCGAGTTTTCTATAGACGTATGCTGCAAACCTTGATTCTTCTAACCTCCCCATCTTGACTGCAGACAGCTACGGTGGAATAAATATAGCTCACAATGATCATAGTTGCGATCTTGGTGCGATCGATCGAAAGTCCTGCAAGTCCGACGGCCTGTGCAACGCAAAAAGGAAGAAGAGAAAGCCGACGTTCCACGGAATCGGAAGCAACGGCTCTCCGCTTGTTGGTGACCACTTCCTCCGATGTCGTGTTAGGTCGTGTTGGTGACTGTTGGTGATGATATGTCAATACGTATAGGCGCCAGTCCGAGCCTCGACGTTTGAATATGAATATTGACAGCTGGACAAGGGGAAATGATAAAAGCAGATGTGTAACCGATTCTTTTCATGTTACCAGTAGTCCGAAAGGCCGACAGCAGATAGCTACTACTAGCCAGTTCGCGCGTTGTCCAAGTTCAAGTGAGGGACTCGGAATTCACAAACCGGTCCAAAGCTAATAGCCACAAACAAACCGGGCCGACCCAGGATGATCTGTATCCGAGTCCGTCAGCCTCCGTCAGCAAGGTTGGCAAAGAGTCAAAGGTTACAGTCCTACTGAGGTTGACGAAGCTGAGCCCGCTGAAGCTCCTGGTCAGAGACCGTACATCTTGTCATCATGTCTCTCCCTCCGATTCTCTATCATTATTTCCGACAACCACTGCCGTACGCACAGACCTTGGCTCTCCAGGAGAGGCTACACCAAATTCAACTATCACAACGACGGACTGGATCGCACAAGGATATTCTTCTTTTGTTACAGCATCGCCCGGTCTACACTGCTGGCCGTCGACAGGCAGAACCAACCATTCGAGATGAACGAATACGCCTCACGAGCATCGGGGCCGACTTCATTACTACCACTCGCGGAGGGGAGCTGACGTACCATGGGCCTGGCCAAATTGTGGGCTACCCGTTACTGGATCTCTCGCGCTATTCTCCCACTATGGGGGCACGGGACTACGTCTGTCGGATGCAGAAAATGTTGGAGCTCCATCTGCAAGAGGCTCATGCGATAACGCCGATACCCTCAGAACACACGGGTGTGTTCCTGGATCCCACCACGAAAATAGGAAGCATTGGAGTGCAGGTGCGACATCGGTTGACATCACACGGCTTCTCCTTGAATATAACCCGCGAGCCGACGCTATGGTTCGATCGGATTGTGGCATGTGGGCTGGAGGGGGTGAATGCTGGGTCGGTGGAAACGGTTAAACATCAAGAAGTCAACGTGGAGGACGAGATACCAGGCCTAGCCAGCAGGTTTGGTCGGCTGTATGAGCGCGAAGTTGTGCTGATGAAACCTGAGGAGGAAGGGGAGATCGGAGATGCCATTGCAGGTATGGAGGAGGAGGCCTTTCGAGCTGGGTCATGGCCGACTGGGCCGACGTCTTAGATATACCTGATTCTGAATAATGCATCCATATATCGCGCATTATGACGGTGCGAGGCCACGATCGGACTTGTAGATCGCGATAGATTACATACATAAAGCTGGCGTTGCCAAAAGATCCCTCAACTTCTGCCAATATGCGCATCCTCATCCTCGGCGCAACAGGCCCAACTGGCATTGTTTTAACACGTCAGGCTCTTAAGCAATACCCGTCGTGCACCATAGTCCTCTATGTCAGATCTCCTGATAAAGTACCAGACGATCTCAAAGCCAACTCTTCCATCACCGTCGTGGAAGGCCAGCTCGACAACAAGGACGAACTTGCCAAGGCGATGAAGGGCGTTGATGTAGTTCTGTCTGCCATAGGGCCGAGTGTACCGCGAGGCCCATTTCATCCATCCAACACGCCCCTCGCAGATGCATATCTTGGTCTGATCGATATCATGCACCAACAAAAGATCAAGCGCCTCATATGCCTTGGTACTGCGTCCATCCGAGACCCCGCCGACAAATTCAATCTCGCGTTTTCGACGTTGGTTACGGGTGTTTCTACCTTCGCGAGGAACGCATACAAAGACATGATGGCCATTGGGAACAACGTACGCACGCAGGGTGGCGATTTAGATTGGACGATCGTCAGAGTGCCTATCCTCACAGACAAAGCAACAGAGGAGGTCATTGCTGGTTATGTTGGAGATGGGACGGTGAATACGTTCTTGTCGAGAGCGGGTTTCGCAGCGTTCGTGGTGGCTGCGATAGAAGGGAAGGAATGGATAAAGAAGGCACCTCTTATCTGTTCCCGGTAATCGCGTTCTGTTCTATGGACGATTACATTGGACACCACGTACCCGTATGGCTAGATAGTCCACTTGGCCTGTTTTAGCAGTTCCTCCCATTTAAAGTCTTCAGGCGTCTCGTGGAAGCACCTCAGTAACCTCCCTCCCTCGCTCGCCTGACCGTCGCCATCCCACAGATAGAACTTTTGTGCAGTCATTGCTAAAAGTTGCGCGTCTTCTTGGCTCATCATGTACCGTGCATCTCCGCTGCCTCCACTGCTTGCTGTGGCTGGGGTAATTTCACCCCTCAGGAGTACAACTCCATGCGAATGTGCGAGGTCCGTATAATGCGTCAGGACGATGTACGGCGTCGCAAACGCGGCCCTCATCTTGTATTCCTGAAGGGGCGTGAAAAGGACAGTCGATGTTTTGGGGTTGACGCCTGCCGAGAACGAGGTAGGTAGTTTCGCCGCAAATATGTCCTCGGTCACAGTTGGCACAGGTGGGACGTCGTGG
Source organism: Lyophyllum atratum (assembly GCA_014905825.1). Lineage (NCBI taxonomy): Eukaryota > Fungi > Basidiomycota > Agaricomycetes > Agaricales > Lyophyllaceae > Lyophyllum > Lyophyllum atratum. Next base: position 693,480 of record JACGCN010000025.1, on the reverse strand, counting down.
AAGTCCCACTGCAGGAAATAGAATTCGTAAGCGGTGTCTTCCTCCCCTTCTGCTTTGGCTTCCGTCGCCGACCTCACGCGCGGGACGGGCACGATGAAGCTTGGATAGCGTTTCCCGATGCCGGCCATTCGATTATAGAGATCCAAAGGGATGGAAGCGCATACGTAGCCCCGGCCTGTACCACCTGACCGTGATGCATGGTAGGCCGTCCAGAGGGCACCTATCTGTGCCGGTGTATGAGGTGTCTCCATGATTTTTGGGAGATTTAATATTGACGACAATGGCTATGGATAGAGGAATGAATTGCTGTTCCTACAGAAGGCAGGGAAGAAGCAACCTTGACTGGAGAACTATCCTTGCGAGCGCACGAAGTAGAAGGTGGTTGCATCGGTTGTTTTTGAGAGATTGCACTAGTGGCCGGGGCGTTGGCGGTTGCCTCTGCTGCTAGCGCAGCTCTCAGTTCGCGTTTCCGACGCGCCTCCGCCGCCTGCTCTTCCTTGACCTTCACTTTTAGTTCGTCGACGTTCAGGCCTTTTCTGTGTTACCAGGAATTCGATTGCGATGTCTTTCTGTCAGGAAATTGTCACATACGACGACGGAAAGGACGTAAGACCTCTCACTCTTCCGCTCTTTGGCGTAGCTTGTTGGCATATTTTGATTCATAGTCGGCACTGGTCGCGATGGAGCGGAGGCCTACGCTGCTCGGCCTAAGGGGAGGTCGAAGCGATGAGCCGCAAACGTTTTTGAGGATGCGACGATGCATTGGGTGTGGTGGTTAGGTCGGAAACGCGCTGGCGTGACCGGATCAGACATTTTCAGCAATTTGAATTCAATTGGAATTTGGATCATCCTGATATCTCTCTCCAGGGGGGTATCACTCAGTCTCCTCTCTCTCTCTCTTTTCACCGTATGGATTAAATAACTGGAGGTACATATGATACTAAATCACTGACAGCTCCCCAGCCACTGTACACAGGTGCCCTGTCTTATGCAACATGCAATTCACAAGGCCCAAGCTGGTTGGCTAGTGTGTACGTCACGCGAGATGTATTACAACTGAATGAATACAATGGTACGGGTACAAGTACAGCAGAACAAGCAACGTCCCAAATTAAATGAGGTCACTTTAAGGGAGAAGACAATCATTAGTTGTTGCAGAGGCAAGGAAATGAATGGATACGCACGCAACGTTGAGGGGCATCTCATCGATCTGGGTGTTGTAGAACTGTTCGATATCGCGAAGCATGGCAACATCGTTGTTGGTGACGAAGTTGATAGCAACACCTTTACGACCGAAACGTCCACCACGACCAATGCGATGGATGTAGTTCTCACGGCTGGTGGGGAGATCGTAGTTGATGACAAGGGAAACCTGCTGGACGTCGATTCCACGAGCGAGGAGATCGGTGGTGATGAGGACACGTGTGGAACCAGTTCGGAACTCCTTCATGAGCAGCTCACGCTGCTTCTGCTCCATGTCACCATGCTAAACGAAACGCTCAGAATCAGACATGCAATCGTTGAGGGACGATTGAGGTTCACTCACCATGGCGGATACCGTGAATTCTCGTCCAAGCATCTGATCAGTCAACATGTCGACCTTTCGGCGAGTGTTGCAGAAAATGACGGCCTGGGTGATCGTGATGGTTTCGTAAAGATCGCAAAGCGTATCCAACTTCCAGTCTTCCTTCTCGACAGCGATGTAGAACTGCTTGATACCCTCCAGAGTCAGTTCGTCCTTCTTGACGAGGATGCGGACGGGGTCACGCATGAACTTCTTGGAGACCTCCAAAACCTCAGCGGGCATGGTAGCGGAGAACAGAGCGACTTGGGTGTCGTTGGGGAGGAGCTGGAAGACCTCGTAGATCTGGTCCTTGAAGCCCTGAGACAACATCTCATCGGCCTCGTCGAGACACATGATCTTGATGCCATCGGTCCTGAGGGCACCGCGCTTGATCATGTCGAAGGCGCGGCCTGGCGTGCCAACGACAACCTGGATACCACCGCGGAGCTTCTCCATGTCCTCACGGACGTTCGTGCCGCCAACACAAGCCAAGCTCTGGACGTTCATGTAGTCTCCAAGAGCGACGACGACTTTGTGGATCTGGAGCGCGAGCTCACGGGTGGGAGCGAGGATCAAGGCCTGGGTGCCTTTGACTTCCGGGTCCAATCGTTGAAGAATGGAGACGGAGAATGTGGCGGTTTTGCCAGTTCCCGACTGGGCTTGAGCGATGACATCGTGACCCTTGACGACAGGGACGATTGCACGCTGTTGAATGGCAGAAGGGCGTTCAAAACTGGAGTAAAAATTTTGAGTACCAGCTGACAAGGCAGGATGAAAAAAAATTACCCGTATGCATAGATTCCGCGAAGAAGCTCAGGCTTGAGCTCCATGTTATCGAAACTGGATGCAATGAGATCAGATGGATCGCAGTCGTCTGCAGCTAGAGATCGTACCTATCAACGACTTGGTCCCAATTGGACTCAATCTCGTCTACGGAGGCATCTATAAGCGTGGATTCTTCTCTGGAGGGTCAAAAATCGAGTTAATAATGGATCTCTTCGAGTTGCAAACGTTCTCCTTACCCTTTCATACAATTCTAATAGGTTGAAGGGGAGTAGTACTGCCTTCTGGAAAGTGTTAGGTGTGGGTTGGGGTTGATTGGAGAAATAGAGGTCGGATCCGAGAAGAAAAATGTCGTGGCTGCTTTTCAGGCGGAGTTTAAATCGAGCGATTGATCCATCTCTGATCTTTCCACGTGGTTATCTAGGTTGCGAAACCGAAGTCACCATGAATCACAAATGGTTCTCACAGCCACAGGTTTTATGATCATGTTCCAGTCAAAATCTGAGCGACAGAGCCAGCAGCTGCTATTTACAGACCATACACCATCAATTCCCCGATCTTGCGGCTGAGTAGTATGGTTAACAAGGTGCAAAAAGGCGGCTGTTGCAGCGGAACCGTATCAGCCCCCCGATCTTGTGGCTGAGTATCATTAACAAGGTGCAAAATGCAGGTGTTGCAGAGACGGAACCGCCACGCCAACCTAGTCAACCTCGGACCCGAGTTCTCGTGGCACATAGCCTGCATGACATGCAAGTCTAAGCGTTGATTGTACAGTCACTTGAGGACAATGATATGCTACAGTGGCAGGTGTGGAATAGATAAAATACAATAATTACTTCTTCACCTCCTGCTTGAAGTCCTCTTTAGCTTCCCGAGCACCAGCAGCTGCCTATCAATATACATTAGTGCCGTCCAATGCACGATGTGGCAGAGATTGAACTACCTGGTTTTTCTTCTGTTCAGCAACCTTCGCTGTTTCCGCTGCCTTCTCCTTAGTCTCATGCGTGGCTGAGCCTAGCCGTAACATTGAGCACATACTTGGCGAGAAAAAGCTGGATGGACGAACCTAAGGTTTCTTTCGTTGCTTGTGTCGCCTTCTCCCCAGTTTCAATTGCGGATGCAAGCTTTTTCCCAACTTTCTTGTTCACCTGCACACGAAGCAGAAGCATCAATTTACGGTCCAGGATATATGGTCGATTGTCGGCCAACCTTATCCGCAACCTCCGAGACCTTCTCCGTCACGGATTTGGCAGCGACTGGCGTTGAGTGGAGGGTCCGGGCGTTTGCGAATGATAGGCGGACAGCGGATGTACGTGCGGATGAGGTGATGGCGTTGAACATGGTGGAAGTAGGTGCTTTAGGTGCTTGTGAAATAAACTACTATCGAGAATGAGAGGTTATATACAGAGAGGCTGATGACGTCGTGGAAGCCCTCTCGTGCGTCATATCATGTGATCCATATGGCAGAAACGCAAATCCACAGCGATGCACGCAAGAAGTTGAAGAAATGACAGGTCTATGGAGTCGCTTGAGGGTTGCAATATGCATCGGCTAAGCATTAGGGAATGTTGTGCCATGACTCTCGTCTCCGTTACCTCAAGTCTGGAAACCTGAAGATTGCGGTTGCCGACTACTCATGATGTGAAATTCATTGGAGTAGGTAGGGCTGTTGTACACCAAATACCATTGAGACTGGTAAAAGAATGTCGATAACGTTGAAATACTACAACCCGTCATATTTAAAACGCACAACTTCCGCATCTGTATATCAGGAGCGGAGCAGGGGCCCAAGTGATGCGAATATCATGACCGGGAGGGTATAGAAGCAAAACCGATAGGCTGCCTCGTGGATCTACGGGCTTAGATGAATGCTTCAGCAAACAGTGCACGTTGCTCTCCCAGGCGATACGGCTTTGACTTTATCCGCCAAAGGTGACGACCCGAATGCCTGAACAGAGAAAGAAGAGACCTCCGCGCTGAGAGCCTAGCCATAGAAAAACCTAAAGCCTCTCCTTGCGATAACCCGAGCACTCTCTACTTGACGGCCCTACACCTGAATGCTCATACGCTGGCGGTGCATCAGCCGGTGATATGGAGGTATTCGATGGTCCTGAGGAGACATGTGGTCTGTCTGCCGATGACGGTCCGTATGAGGTGGGGGGATTGGGCGCAGTGAATGGATGTATTTGATGGTCCTCATGCTTTTCGTCGAGGCTTTTCCTGCGTTTGCGATATAGGAGTACGAGTAGCAGGACTATGGCCAATGCAAACACGACGGAGCCAACGACAGCTCCTGCAATGACGCTTGCATTATTGGAAGGGGTCGCTTTTGGGTCCGGAATATGCGTTCTGGATAACGACAGCACGTTCGAGTCTTGATTGAACGAAACGCGCGACAGAATATAAATGGCAGACTCACGTATAGATGATTCTATCAATGATCATGATCGACTTTGGTCCATTGACGTGGCCATTTTGTATGGTGATCGTATGAGTACCGGGCTTCAGCGAATGGTTCGAATAGACCGTCACATTATAGTCGAAACCCGTGGTCCCAGGCGCAGGTTTGACAAAAGTATCAGCCACATTTCCATCGATAAGAAATGTCATGTTACTGTCACCAAACGGTGTAGCCGTCGTCCGAGCGAGAATGCAAATGACATATACTGCAGTGCCTGGAAGACAATTATTGTCAGCTGAGTTCAGTGGGAAAAGTCCATGCTCTGACCATTGAAGGTAACGGATGCAGAAAGCGGTGTATTTGGAAAGTCATTGCTCCCTGGCGCGGGGTAGAACTGCAGATGGTGAGTTAGATTCTGATATTGGTGGGTTTAGACTGACATACAGTGCCATCGTGCCAGGTTCCATTGAAAGCCAGGGCTGCGTCGGGACGAGCGGTACAGGGAACGCAGTCAACGGTGTTCCAGGCGCCAGCAGGTTGATAAACAATCTTTTGCCCGGAAAGAGGATCGCCAAAGGTGTCGTCGATAGTGATATTCTGCAACGCCGCCTGCGACTGTAGAGCAACGAGCGCACATGTGAACCACCGCAAGAGGACCATGCGCTGCAGCCTGAGGCTTTGGGTACAGAGGGGCAACACGGCGAGAGCTCAGGCTGAACTCGGTGTTGCTCCTTCGTGAGACTTTGGCCGAGATCTGTGGTGGACCAAGTACATAGCTAAACTGAATTTAATCAATATCAGAGCGACGAGGCTGTGATAGATATGGTCGAGAAATTGGATGGGTGGAGGCTATCAATCCGACGAAGGCGGTGAACATGAAGGGAGAGTCCAGACGATAGATAAGACGGCAGCACTTGTGAATGCTTCCCAACTGTGAAATGTAGGTCCGCGGCCCAGGCCCAGACGCGTAAGTACTTCTTTGGTGATCCAGGCTGACTAACGAATGCTACGCGTAATATGATTGGCTGATGGAAAAAAATCAGTTCATGTTGTCAGGTTATATGATCAGCACAAATTGGTAGCAGTTTGCTTGGATTTCGCTGGAACTCGTCCCCACCATGTCGGCCCATCTCAAGGATGCTTCCGTCGCCGCCTCCATGCCGTCCTCCACGTTCCAGGCCACCCTTCATAATTTAACTGCTGCTACCTTCCCTCTCCTTCCCCAAGGCAAATCCGCCACCTGGCTATGGACCACCGCCGCAATTATCATTTCTCTCCTCGTCTTGGAGCAGTCCGTATACCGATACAAGAAACGTCATTTGCCGGGTGATAAATGGACTATTCCACTTATTGGCAAGTTTGCCGACTCTATGAATCCTACCATGGAGGGTTACAAGAGGCAGTGGGATTCGGGTGCTCTGAGCGCGATCAGTGTCTTCAACATGTAAGTTACGTACGAAACAGCGCGTGAACATACTCTTATACTTTCTAGTTTCATCGTCATGGCCTCTTCCAACGAGTTTGCGCGTAAAATCCTCAACTCTCCTAGCTATGCTGAGCCCTGTCTTGTGCACTCGGCGAAGCAGGTTCTACGCCCTGACAACTGGTATGTTGTGTATTCGCGTTCTCGGATATCGTCTCACACCGGTACCTAGGGTTTTCTTGGCCGGGAAAGACCATTTGGCCTATCGCCGCGGTCTGAACGCTCTTTTCACGCGCAGAGCACTCGGGTAAATTATATTTGCACTCTTGACATTCTACACAAACTCACCAGGCTTGTCACAGAATTTATATGGCCATCCAAGAATCTATCACGCGCAAACATCTGACCAAATGGCTCAGTGTCGCCGCGAAAACTACCGAAGCACAACCCATCATGATGACCGCTCGTCACTTGAACATGGACACATCTCTACGCGTCTTCTGTGGCAAGCATATCTCCGAAGAAGCTGCCCTTGAAATTAATGACAAGTATTGGGCTATTACCCAATCCCTCGAGCTGGTCAACTTCCCTCTTGCGCTTCCTGGAACCAAGGTGTACAAAGCCATTCAGGCCCGCAAGGCCGCACTCCGATGGCTCGAGCTTGCCGCCAAACTAAGCAAGGAATCCATGAGCTCGGGTGCTGAGCCAGAATGCATGTTGGACGAATGGGTTCAAATTCTGGCCGATCCCAACTACAAGGGCAGGAGGGAGTTTAGCGATCTCGAGATGGCCATGGTCCTCTTCTCCTTCCTGTTTGCTTCGCAAGACGCAATGAGCAGCGGTTTAATCTACGGATTCCAGCACTTGGCCGACAATCCTGAAATTCTTGCAAAGGTCCGGGCTGAGCAGGACGTCGTTCGTCAGGGCAACTACCAGAAGCCCCTCACTCTCGAAATGATCGACCAGATGACTTACCTGAATGCCTTCGTCAAAGAGAGTATGCGCGTCAAGCCCCCCGTCACCATGGTCTGTCTTTTCCTTTTTCGTTCTATCTCGCATCCTAAATTGTCGTCCCTCAGGTTCCGTACAAGACAACCAAAGCCTTCCCCATCTCCGATGATTATACCGTTCCCGTCAACAGCATGGTCATCCCCTCGTTCTTCAACTCCCTGCACGACCCCTCGATCTACCCCGAACCCGAGAACCTTCTCCCCGAGCGGTGGCTCGATGCCGAGGGCTCGGCGAACCAAAACCCCAAGAACTATATTGTCTTCGGATCAGGGCCTCATCGCTGCATCGGTCTGGAATACGCTCAGATGAATATTGTCCTCGTCCTTGCCACCGCCGTCGTTATGATGGACTTTGAACACGAAATTACACCGCTGAGTGAGGAGGTCGAGTAAGTCCACATGTCAGATTTTTTTCCAGCATCCGTGATTGACCTTTCACCTTCTCAGAATCATCGCCACACTGTTCCCCAAAGACGGCTGCCGTCTGACATTCTCACCCCGCCACCCATGAACTCAATTGCGATACTAACAATATCTCTTAAAATATTAAGCTAATCTTATGAATCGAGAGGCCGAACTGATTTCAAAACGGTACATAGAATGCGCACACATCCGTGACGCCAAAGTACCGTACATGCTCACTCATTAAGTGGCTGGGGCTTTTACCTAGTCGTGTATGAATTTCTAATAATATACCAGTCACGACATGTCTCTTGCATAACTGCTCTGAACTTGGAGCGAAAAATCGAATCTTTACTGTTAAAATTATAGATACATTGTCCAATAGCGTCCATCTCCACCTCCAAGTCCCAAGATCCAGCTGCATGCTCGCCAATACTCCCAATGCATAGTTCATCATAGCTTACGAACAAGGAGAGGAAGCGAGCTGGGCCCTTGTCCTTTGATACGAGGCCGAATAACGAAACTCTGGAACGCCTCGATTTCATGCGGGCAAGAAAACGCAAACTGACGAAGAAGGGTCACAGTGAGAGCCTGAGGGACGTGAGGGTGAGTATAGCCTAAATGCGCGGGAGGAGCATCAGACACATACTTTGATTTCCGCGAGCGCAAAGGCTTTCCCGATGCAGGAACGGGGACTACAAAGGAGGTCAGTTCATGGTCAGACGCCCGAAGGAGCAGGGCGTGGAGTACTACTTACCCCTCACTGAAAGCCAAGAGCTCACGACCGCCCCAGATTCCGGCTTCCTTGCGCTCGATCCACCGCTGCGGTCGGAAGGCATCGGCATCCGGGCCCCAGACCTCTGGATCGGTCTGGATGACGTTGAGCGGGATCGCGATGGTGGTGCCTTTGGGGACGATGAGGTGCGTCTCGGTGGTGCCAGGGAGGGGTTCTGAGAGAGGAATGACTATGGTATCGGCGGCCTGGAGTATAGAGGTGCTCAGTAAGAGGTGGATTGAGGAAATATAGATTTGTTACGTACCTCGTGGTGATTTTCGAGGATCGCGGGATGTAGACGCAAGGTCTCCTTCAATATGGCGTCGAGCAAGGGGTATTTGTTGTTGAGCTCGTCGAAGGAGGCGTCTCTGGCAGTGGACGTTTCTTCTCGAAGGGCTGATTGTAGCTCTGGGTTCTGCGAGAGCTCGTACAAGATCCACTTGATTTTTCGCGTCAGCGCGATTGGCAGGCGGAGACATGACAGAAGGCTCACCGCTACGAGAGCAGACACGGTCTCGTAACCTGCGGAGATCGTGGTACGCATCTGAGAGACAATTTCTTCTTCGTTCATGCATTGTCCAGATGCCTTGTCAGCCTTCACTGTTGAGAACAATCGCATCAGTATTTGGCCTACGCCACAATTGCATATGCGACATACGCATGAGAGCCATCAGGGTCCGGTCCTCGAAGTCACCAGCGATTTTTGCATCTCTCCACATTTTGGAGGCGATGTCTCCAAGCTCCTGCTTCGTGCGCCTGATCATTTCACCTTTTTTGCCGATCGATAGGATGGAAGGAAAGATCCAGAAGAGAGCACGCATGTAAAACGACGATAGCTTGTTTTCGTTGTTTGTCAGCCCGTCCAGCGTTTCCGCTAGGGCGTGGGGCTCCCCAGAAAGACAATCAAAATCGTATGAGAACGCGGCGCGGCCGATGGTGTCGAGTCTGCAACTTTTGTTAGTTGTCGTAGTCAGCCGCTCAGACAGGTATACTGACGCAAAACGTCCCGCCCAGTTGGTGACTTCGATTTCAATCTCATCGGCATGGCTATTGTCAAGCAACTTTGTCCATTGCGACGCGAGCTTGGATGAGGTCGCATAGAAGATATACATGAGGTTTCGAACCGACTGTTGACTAGATTTAAAGTCATAGCGTTAAGGAACGAGGTGGCTGACGAGAAAATGTGGTCTGGAAACATACCTCAGGGCCGGGGCCAATGTCCGCCTTTGCTTTTCGTGGGCTGCCTTGCCTGAGTTTCGTCGCTATGGTTAGTAACCATGAGACACATAAATCCACTTGGCGCTTACCTTCAACCCAAAGTATACCTTCGCCCAGGGTTGCCTTGAACCACGCTCGAACGCCGTAGGGTTTAGGAAAGCTGTATATTCCCTCCCCAATAATGAACGATATCGCTCGAGAGTCAGTGATAGATAGGATCTGGTGCTAGATATACGGAAGAGCGTTAGTGCCAGGAAAGAAATGGAAGAAACTATAGTGATAGTGATAGATGATCATGATGTCACTCACACCGAACGCGCCCTGGAACCTGACGACCTTACCGAACTGCTTATGCCAACGGAGATAGGGAGAACCAGGTAGGCTATGGTAAAGCACCCATTCTTCACCCCACAGTAACGATGATGTTCGTGGTCCAGGAATATGTTTCAAAGCGAGGCGTCCCTTGACGAAGTGGAGCGTAAATCGGACCAGAAAGACCAAGATGACGCCCAAGCAGATTATTAACGTGTTAGAAATCAAGCTCCAGAGCATCCTTGCTTTATGATAGTGGTGGTCGTGGGGGGTTGGGAGGCGAACCTGTTTGGGAGTTCACGTTGAAAGATGTGACGCTTTATATGTTTCAGTAGATCCAGTCTCGATCACAACAAGAACTCTGTCATGGTCTAAAAATGTAAATGGCCGACCTGATGATGGGAAACATCAGAAACAGGACAGCCGTCGTGTTCATGAAGCCAAAGTGCAGTGGCGTGAGGAACGAAAAGCGAAGCCGCGCAGCCATCGAGGGAGATACATGGGTATACAAGGAGCCGGATAGACACCATGCGCCCAATCTGCGAACAGAAGAATATTAGCTATGCAATGCACGTTCTGCCGTAAAATTCAAAAAATCGCGCTCCTCCCGATCTGGACGCCGGGCGCAATGTGGTGGGCCCACGAGTATATTTCATGTGAAATACGCAGACAAAGATCCATAAGGCGTCTTCCTGAGGCTATGGTCCGACAAGTTGACAAGGGAAGCGCGATATTCAAGGATTAACAAGGGCAATGAACCACCGACGCCTAGTGCCCATGACACGGAGCATCAGTCCCGTCACTCGCCTCAGCCGGTAACTCTGAACGGGCGACTGCGGGAAGGATTACTGAGAGTGGTTCTTGTCGTATCCGAACTTTTAGGATTCTAGCAGAGCTTCGCGGGTCAGTCACGACGACACTCTGCCAGCGTACCTTACAGTTCTTGAATCGGTGATTGATCGCATGAGATCCTGGACAGCCCGGGCTGAGCAATAGCCGACTTCGAATGAAAGTGGGGAGGAACAGGTGAAGGGAATCCAAATAGGCTAAGATCTCAGACAAGACCTATCATCGAACACCGAGGCTTCCTGTTCAAATTCAGGCTCGCAGAAAGGTTGTTTGTCGCATGCGAGGCATTTTGAGAATGGACTCTAGTCTGAGGTTGCTATAGTGGATGGTGGGTGGGAATCATTCGGACTATGAGCACAAGATTGCAGATTTGTATGATTCGTGTTGTATGTGTCGAACGTCGAAGTCCGGGATGTTGATCTCCTGAGAGAAGCCTTGGTATAGACACGTGAAATGGATCAGAATCTTGGAGGAGGGCGGACAGTTCTCGACGCCTGCTGCATTGGTGTCTGAAAGTAACAAAACTCGCGGACTTGATATTTCTGGTGGGAGCAACCATCATGATCAGTGATCACATTTTCAGTTTGGCCACGTGGCGCACAGCTTGTTTGGTATTTGCCAGCGCGGACATCACTAGTAGCCTCCCCGACTTTCTTGGACGACATTCAGCCTTTGTATGTCGGTACGCCGCAAAAAAGGCAAAAAATCAAACAACGCGGAGCACGACCAACAACAGGCAGTGGCTGACGAGGAGGACATGAAACCTACATCTATTTCGGGAAACTCCATGGCGGTTTCCTCTTCCCTTAATAGCATTCAAATTAATCCTCGAACTCCCAAAACTCCCCGAACCCCGCGCATGGGTATCGATGACGCTGAAGAAGGAGTTGAGCTTAGTTTATTGGGAGAAGAGGAGCGAGAAAGAGCGTCGCGAGGTTTACGAGACGATGAGGATTCGGAGGTGGAGGAGATGAACCCTTCGAAACGTCCAATAGGAGCCAAGGACAAGCGCAACATGGTGCTGCTGTGTATACTGTGTAAGCCACCAAGTTCTGCGCGTACGAGTGATGTTACTCACGGGATACATCGAAAAGACCTTATCCAGGGAGTGCCGGTGTGTATTCTGCTGCTTTCAATGTACTTGTCCGTTGACATCAAGTTGTTCGGGCTAGCTGGGCCTTGCACTCGGTATGTACTCTGGTTTACACCCTAACGCCTTCTAAACCTTTCCATAGGCTCTGTCCCATTCATTCTCAGAGAACATTTATCTTATTCACAACTAGCGACATTCTCTCTCGCAAGCTATCCTTACTCGCTCAAATTATTGTGGTCTCCTATAGTCGACTCCGTATATTTTACCCGCATTGGACGCCGGAAGTCCTGGATATTACCTATGCAGTTCATCGTTGGGAGTTTGATGCTGTATATCTCCTTAAATGTCCAGAAGTTGCTTGACGATGTAATTCGCGTGCTATTCATTCGATCTATCTCCTCTGACATGACTTTTTCTTCTAACTCAGCCGGCCAACAACATTATAGAGTTATCGGTGGTGTTTACATCCCTCGTGTTCTTCTCTGCAACCCAAGGTGAGTAAGGCGCGTTCACTGGATCTGGATTTACTCAAGTATGACACATAGATATTGCCGTCGACGGTTAGTCCTCATAATCTTGAAAAGGAAGACTCGACTCAAGAGACAAAACAGGCTGGGCCCTTACTCTTCTTTCTCAGGACTGTCTTTCCTATGCATCTACTTGTCAGACTATAGGTCTCAATACTGGATTCTTCGCTTCTTTCACGGTCTTCCTTGCTTTCAATAGCGAAGCATTTGCGTAAGTTCCACTCAATTCGAGTTAGGTCCACATTAACCGGTCCAACCAGTACGAAATGGGGTGTTCCGCATCTAACCCTAGCTGCGTACCTGAAGTTTTGGAGTGTCGTTTGCTACACAGTGACCTTGTGGCTTCTATTTTTCAAAAAAGAAGTAAGTCCACTGTTTTCACACAAAGGCGGCTATCAACCTGACTTGTGGTTTAGGACAAGGAACCTGCCAACGAAGCCGAGATGAGCATAAAATCGGTATATAAAACCATATGGACGATCTGCAAACTCCGCCGTACGACTCTCTGTATTCACTTCGAGTGCTTCCCTGACTAACAGCTGCTTAAGATGTCCAAATACTTGTCCTGGTGCACCTAGTTGCGAAGATTGGTTTCGCAGCGAATGAAGCCGTAACTTCGCTAAAGATGGTGGAGAAGGGATTCAAACGCGAGGACTTGGCCCTCGTAGTTCTTATCGATTTCCCTTTCCAAATCATGGGAGGATGGCTGGCGGCTAAATGGTCGAGGGGTGATAAGCCTCTCCGTCCTTGGTTAATTGCATTTGCGCCGCGTCTCTTGTTGGCCCTCATCGCCACTCTCATCGTCTTGTGGTTCCCAAAAGCCCCAATTTCTATCGGATTTTTCCTCTTTTTGATCATACATACGGTGATTTCCTCTTTCGCATCGTGAGCTAATTTTTTTTACCCTGCAAAGACTGTTACTGACGAACCACGCAGAACTGTGCAATTCGTCGGCATATCCGCCTTCCACACTCGGGTTTCTGATCCTCTCATCGGGGGAACGTATATGACTGTGAGTCTGATGATATACATGATTTCCATCATCTGGTTTTCATCGCCTTCAACAGCTGTTGAACACTTTTACCAACATGGGAGGCACTTGGCCTAAATGGTTTGTGCTGAAAGGTATGTTCAATCGTCATAACATAAACTATACGCTGATGTTATTTTGTAGGCGTGGATCTTTTGACTGATGCGACTTGTCAAGTGGCCGAAGGTATCACTCTTCAAAGTTCGTGGGATCATTTTTTTTTAATCATCTCCCTGTTGTTGACATCCCACTAGCGACAGAATGCGTATCAGACCATGGAAAGGCAACATGTAAGGACCTCAATGGAGTGTGCATCACTCGACGTGACGGCTATTACGCCATGTCTGCGTTGTGTATGGTTGTCGGAGTGGTTTTGTTGGTCACTTTCATAATTCCCAGAGCACGTAAACTACAAGGTAAGGCCCCTGTTACATCTTTGAAAATGCCACTCAAGGTCCTTTTAGCTCTTCCTATATCAGTATGGCGGGTTAAGATGGAGTAAAGGATACTGTACATCGTATTTATTAGTAGCATAATGTGGAATTGGAGGAAGGGTAGTTTGAACCTGCCCTAAATAGGAGTATTGAGCCTGTTACCAAATATTTACCACGTGTGAACTCAGCTCTACACTGAAGAATTTTCAAAAAAAGACAGCACCTTTACCCGCAGATTATTCCCGTGAACTTCACTCAGTGAAAAGCACAAATGTCCTCTACTACCATGCACTTTGGCCCCGAGTGGATGCGCACCAAGCATCAGCCTCCAGCACGCTCCCAGGCACCTCCATCTCCACCTCCTACAGGCGCTCCGGCGTCGGGCGCGTCCACTTATTCTGCACTGGTCTCTCCTGCCCCTCCCCAGCGACCCGAGAAACGCGACGACGTACACCCATTCCGATATTCCAAAGAGGAGCTACTTAGAATCTACAGAGAAGGCGGAGGGAAGGGTGGCTTGGGCCTAGAAGTCGAAAGATGGGAAGGTGTGGTACGGGAGGTGGGCAATGAACCTGTGGGACTGCGTGACATGGGGGACGCTGAAAAGAAGGTGAAGCTAACTTGAAAGCAATTTCTTTCGTGTGTCTCTTACGCGGTTCTTACATCGTGTACGACAGCTTTTCCAAGGGCCTCTCAACTCAGATCTTCGTCGACGCCAATCTACCGATCTTCTGTCCCCATTGTCTACGCAGGGTTTAGGGACTGAAAGGTCGCGTTTGGGTCTCAATAGCCCGGCGTCTGCGACGGCAAGTCCTTTGAGGGATCGATTTGGTGCACTCAGACGACGAGAGAGTGCAGGTGAGCCGCCCAGTCGCGAATATCGGTCCCATGTCCTCATCACTCTATTTCAAAGACCAACCTGCTTCTACGATTCCCCGGAAGCAATCATTGTCAAGTTTACAACCAGCTTCGCCCCGTGAAGCCGCACTTCCGTCCCCTCGACGCGCCTCTGGATACACCTCCGGTTTCGACGGCATCCTGAGTAGCGGAGATTCTTGGGTTGCTCGACGCCGAGCGTCAGAGGCATCCTTGAAGGCTGGTGCTGGCATGTCTCGGGAGGGCGGGGGAGATTATCAACTGGACGGCAAGGCTTCTAATATCCGGGAAGAAGAGGAAGATGCGAGCCACCGACCAGCCGGGAACTCACGTTCAACAGATACGCCTCGTGACGCAAATCGCACCACTGACTCTCAGCTAACTCAACCTTCTGGTCCGGATGATCAGGGTGCCATCGCTGGAGTGGCGGCTCTGTCGTTGGGTAGCAATGGCGCCAGCGTACTGGGATCCGTAAACAATCCACCAAATAGTGTACCTGCGACCGCGGCTCTAGATCTTGCGAGTGTCGAATGGTCATACAAGGACCCTTCAGGCCAAATCCAAGGTATGTGAAATTTGCCACCCGGAATTTATGATCTGACGGGACCATGTGCCGTCTAGGTCCCTTCAAGGCTGAATTGATGCAGAAGTGGTTTGATGATGGTTATTTTACTGGCGATCTTCCTATGAAGCGTACACATCTCGATTCACAATGGGCAACGGTAGACGAACTGGTCAAACGGCACGGGGGGACCAAGACATTTTTAACCCCTCCCCTTCCAGTCGTGCCACCGGGGTTAGCGCATCGCGACTCTCAAAACTTTATGCAGGATCCTCATTCACTTAATGGGCCCTACCAACCAGCACCTATTCGAAATCTACGCAGCTCGACTTTGGACACTTTTGGCTCAAATCCCTCCGATTCGCCATCGTCTTCGTTTGGTGCAGGTCGGTTTGGGAACGGATCCCCTGATCCGAACGCTTTCGGTGGTAGAGGAGCCTACTTTGGAGAGGCCACTCTCGGTGGGCGTGCACAAAATTTCGCTGCAATACCCGATCCTACTGCAGCATTCACTCGCAGAAATACCTTTAATGACTCCTCCCTGGACCCGTCGCTGGTCATGCGATCCCCTGCGTTTGGTAACATCATCCCTACCTCCGATGGTTTTGGTTACAACCGGACATACAGTCCTGGCCAAGGATGGGCTGCCGCACCGTTCGATGGCTCTAATGGCAATCGCGGTTCAGTTGACCCATTCTCTTCTCCGTTTGGGCCTGGACCAACAAACAACTATGGAAATTTTGGAGCTTCTCAAAATACATTTGGCGACGGTACATCGTTCCAAAACGTGGATTATAACCATTACGCCACTGTTCCTGCCCAATCTCACCTATATTCCCATTCACCCGCAATGCCGTACCAGCAACAACCCGCTTCCAATACATATGGGCTGCAAGCCCCGGCACCTCAACCCGTCCCTTCCGACCTGAATCCAAGTCCCGCACCCTCACATTCACCTTGGAACAATGAAGCCCCTGCAGCTAGACGACCAGGTCCATTCGAAGTTGCGCACCCCACCTCTGCCAACACCATCATTGTTCAACCTGTAGTCGAGGCCTCACCTTGGGCTCAACCAAGCGAGCCTTCCAGGCCAAGTTCCCAGGTCAATGAATCTTCCCCCTGGCAGCCACCGTCAGAACGTCTCGTTGAGGATACTTGGAATGCCGTGCCTGTACCTGATAGTCTTACCTTCAGCAACGTTGGACAACATAATCAGCAGCAGCAGCAACTAGCCGGTACAACCGAAGCCACTGCGAACGACGTTGAATCCTCCGGTCACTCGGTCATCATCCCAATCACAAAACCCGCTGCAGCTCCAGAACCAGCCATCAAGGCTGCTCCTCCCACCACCAAGTCCAAAGGCAAAGCCGCTGCCCAAGCTAGCCCACCAGCCCCCATCCCCAAGGCTGCACCTACTCCCCAAGCCATCCCTCCACCATCCCCCTCACCTCCCGCACCGAAGGCTGCATGGTTGAAAGAAGATGAGAGTAAGACCAAGTCTTTAGGTGTTTCCATGAGTTTGAGGGAGATTCAGGAAGCTGAGGCAAAGAAAGTGGAAGCTCGCAAGGTGGCTGAGCGAGAAAGGGAACGTGCAGCTCGTGTCCCTGCGCCTGTTGTTGACGGCGGTGCACAATCTTTCACGGCTTCGTGGGGCCTTCCGACTTCACAGGCCGGTTCGCGGCCCAGCGCACCCGCCGCGAAGGAGCCGAATGCACCGCCCAGTCCTGCCACCACGCCCGTGTGGACCAATACCCCCAAAGTGGTTACCGCCAAGAAGACCATGAAGGAGATTCAGGAAGAGGAGGAGAAACGGAAGAAGAATGCAAGCAAGGAGACTGTCGCTGCCGCCGCTGCGCGCAGGGCCTATGCAGAGACGACCACGAAGGTTAGTTCTCGTCTTAGTCTTTGTGTTGGCTGTGATTGAACACTTTTTCTTTCTTTATAGGTTGTACCTCAAGCCTCACAGGCAGCAAGCGCTTGGACTACGGTGGGACCCAGTGGAAAGCCCTCTCCAGTCATCGGATCCCCTCGTCCGCCCGTTACGCCATCCACGTCGGTCTTGAATGTGCCCTCCGTTCCCCGCCCGAATGACAATGCTACTTCTCGACCAGTTTCTGTGCCGCCTGTCGTGAAGCCTGCGATACTGTCTCCAAAGAACGACGATCCTGTGGCGCCTTCCCATGAGTTCGTCACATGGCTTACCGGGTCTTTGAAAGGGCTGAACAGCTCCGTTAATGGTGCGTTGTGTCATCTATCATCTTACACTCCTGGGTGTTAAACGTATCCTCCCATCTTCCAGTCGAAGAGATCATATCGATGCTCCTTTCCTTCTCGATGGACCCCGATCCTTCTACGGTTGAGCTCATATCGGAGTTGATATATGCCAACAGCACGACGCTCGACGGGCGACGCTTTGCGTCGGAGTTCATCAGCAAACGCAAGGCGGACGCTGCAGCGCGGTCCAAGGGCGTTACTGCAGGCAAAGCTCCCGCGAAGCCCGTTTCGATAGCGGATGTAGTGAAGGCAGCACCGAAGCCCACGCAGCCGGAGTGGGGATTCAAGGTTGTGAACAAGAAGAAAAAGGGTGGTAGGGCATGAAGTTGATGCCGTGGAGAGAACCTTACCGTATTATAGTAATATCAGGACTAGTGTTGTATATCTTGGTAACTCGATCATTTTTCCCCTTCTCCTGCGTTGTTAGTCTGATCTAAACGCAATCTAAAGGGGGCCTCAATAAGACCACCGGGAGCCAGATTCGAAGAATTAATCTAGGGTTAGGGTCTTGTTGTGAACAAGTTCGCGAACACTTCATTTTCGAAGACCATTTACGCCACACCTGAAGGTGGATAGAGATGAAATCGAATTGGCTTACTATGTACCATAAGAGTGGGAAGAGTAGTACGTGGTAAGTAAAGTATCGAATAGATCATAAGTTATAATACAGAGTAGCCATATCGTACATAAGTCCCAAATTCTAGATTCAAGCCTCAACTTCAGACCAATCACTCCCAGCATCGTCACTGCTTTTGTTATTTGAACGCTTCGGGATTGAGTCGGCGTCTGCGGCGGCCAGGAGGAAAGTATCACCGGACTCCGACTCCAGAGGAGAGGCATCCTGGACGGCGGTGGCTTCGGCATCATAGCCCTTGACGGTGAGAACTGATGCGGCAAGTGAAGTCGATGTGGATATGGTATCTTCGTTGGTATCGGAAATTTCAGTGGGTGGAGATCGCTGCGTCTGGGTGGATATTGTGCTGTCGATTACCGAGGCCTCTGAAGGTGAAGATGCGGCGACGGTTGTTGTGGAGGGAGCGACGGCTGGTGCAGAGACTTCAGGAGTAGCCTCAAGCACCGGTGAGAGAGTGGAAGTATCTCCTCCGGCAGCGGATCCAACAGCCTTAGGAACATCAGAGATGGAAGCAAAGTCGCTCTGCGAAGAACTTGACTCGGAAAGGGTGGCAGACTGAGTCGACATCAGCTTAGTCACCTCAACCTCGACAGGTTTAGCCTCCTTCGAAAGCCTAGTCCTCCAGCGCCCTTCAACTTCCCTCTCCAGCTCCCCCAGCGCCTTCTCCACCTTATCAACGACCTCCTTCCTCATCCCCCGGAGGTCATCATTCCCAAAGCTGTCGATCGAATCCAGCTGTGTGAGGAGCGCGCTCAAGGCTTGCTCGTAGAACCGTACGGGGTGGTTCCGAGAGGTGTAGGCGAGGTGCACGGTCGCAGAGGCTTCGGAGTCGGATGAGGCGGGACTGCCCATAGCGAGGTGGGCGGCTAGGAAGTCAAGGTGGGCAGGGAAGGTGAAGTCGCTTTCGAGGGCTTGGAAGGCGGCTTCGATGTTGTGGACTTCGTTCATGGAGTTGACGACGTCCCTGGAGGTAGCATTGGCGGCAGAGGGAGAGGCAGTGGTTGGGATTTCGGCGGCCTTAGCTTTGCCTTTGCTGCCCCTGGCTGAGTCGGATGCTGCTGAGGAAGAGCCGATGTTGTTGGGCTCCGCGTCCTGGAGAGAAGCAAAGATGGCCTGAATAGTATCCCTCACTTCAGACGAATACTCCTGATTGAGACGTGATTCGAGCTGCTGACTGAGGGATGCTTCGGGTGCTTTGGGAGGAGCTGAAGCAGCCGGATTCTGGAACAATAGAATAAAATTAAAAGAGGAACTTGGGAGTGCGCAAGGATAGCAACGCACCTCTCGTTCTACCTCGGCAAGCTTATTCGGAGGCTGTCCGAAGAACATGTCAAAGACTTGCTGGAGGGGTTCAGCCACAGGAGCCGGCACGGACGGTGCTTTCGAAGAAGTTGCGGAGGGCTGGGGGGCTGCTTGCTGGTTGGCTTGCTTCGCAGCAGAAAGGCCGAAAAGGTCAAACATGTGTTGGAGGCTTTCGTGCCCAGCCTGTGATGCGGATGGTACCTTGGAGGACGAAGTCGAAACATCGGTGACCGGTTGCTGCTGGGGCGTTTGGGAAGGAAGGCCGAAGAGGTTGGTGAATTGCTGGAGGGCTTCCGCGTACTGAGGGACCTGGGGTTTCTGGGCATTTCCGAAGATATGACCCAAGAATTGCTCGAGGCCGTCGTTCTGCGTCGCAACGACGGGAGCCTTAGGCTTAGACGCCTCCATTTGACCCCCGAGAAGCTGGTTCAAGAGTCCTTGGACAAGATCGACTTCGACTGAAGGTTGCGCTGCGGACTTATCAAAGGCAAGGG
The DNA here is from genome assembly GCA_014905825.1 of Lyophyllum atratum. Taxonomy (NCBI): domain Eukaryota; kingdom Fungi; phylum Basidiomycota; class Agaricomycetes; order Agaricales; family Lyophyllaceae; genus Lyophyllum; species Lyophyllum atratum. The sequence goes on along the minus strand of JACGCN010000025.1, from coordinate 673,517 downwards.
TTAGCACAGAAACAATGATCAATGTGAAGTGATGACGCACCGGCTTGACGGAAGCAAAAGCTTGGGCTTCCGGACCCAGAAAAGCCTGCAAAGCAGGGTGATTGACCAGGTGTCCCGGAATTTCAGAACGAAGGTCAGTTCTCTGGCACGATACACCACATAGCTGCTGCGTGGAAGGTTGCACCGAGGCCTTTTGGTAGAAAGTCAGTACAGAATCATGACATCGATGTAGGATGCATTACCTGTCCGCAGCAGCCCAACTGCTGGCGTTCAGCAGATTTCATCAGAATCTGATGAGCTTTGGCAGCGCGACGCTCGAGGAGAGCGGCGACGCGTCCTTCCTCCCGTTCTCGATGAAGACGAGTCTGTTCTTGGCGTCCGAGGGAAAGCCGATGGGCTTCCTCTACCTTGCGGCGACGTTCCTGCTCAATCTCAGCCTGCCTGACCGCGAGGAGGCGCATGGCCTCCTCCTCTTCGACTTGGCGACGAAGGGCTGCGAGACGATCATACCCGTAAGTGGGGTAGGCGCCGAGTTCGGAGAGTAAATGGGAAGAGTGATGCGGGGTCCGACCGTATCGAGAGTGAAGGAGAAGCTCCTGATCTTGTTTTCTGCAGCTGGATGTCTTCCAAGCGACGGCGGAGCGCGTCCTCCTCGCGCTGGACAGCCTCAGCAGCGAGGTATTCGGTCTCTGCTGCCTTGGCCTCTGCGAGCGCGGCGAGGTACCTGTCACGAGGCGTGGTCAAGGGCGCTGGAGAGTAGGCGAATGTAGTGGGGAAGCGAGAAGCGGGTGTGTAGTGCGACATCTTTGGAAGAACTGCAGTAGATTGAGGGGAGTAGATGAGAATTGACTGCTGGATCGCAGGCGCGCTTTATAGTGGAGGGCATAGCTGCTGAATAATGGATTGGTGGACGCGCGTCGGGGACGCGTATGCTGTTGGCGTTCTTGCTAAGTTGAGTCAGGACGCGCGTCTTCGAGAGACATACATACAGAATATTCTCGACGTCGGCCATCCTAATCGGGCTTGGTCAGACTCAGACCACGTGGTCTCATAATACCTACCCCCGATTCTCGCTGCTCGCAGGTCATGCCAATCCTATGAAGGCCATGCATCGCGTATGGCCGCATACGACGCGAGATCAACGTTGTGAATTGTGTTCTAAAGGTATGTCTATTCTAATATGATCTACTTCCCAGTTCCATGTCCATTTATTAACATAAAGATAAACCCCCAGTTAAATGACCGCTTGCAATACAGGAGATCGTACGTAACAAAGTCATAACAAGTCGTCTACCCCAAAGATCTAGCCTTGGAATTGATACCGTTTAACATATTTCACTTCCCAGTCTAAAGGGCAAGGTATGTAAGCAATGGAAATGCAGGAAAGCACGGAACATTACTTACAAGCTTCTGACATGGAGGCACCATTAGCTCTCACGAATGCTTCACATGTAGCGACCCCTGTGCGCTGGGCGCAACTTTGCTCTTGGCCAGGAATTCCAGCGCTATTCCACACACCGCCCGCCCATTCTCCGCTGGAAACGAGTTATTAAACTCACATTACAACTTCGATCAAAGAGAACTCACCATAACGTCGTGTCAAAGATGGCATTGTGGTTACTGAAGAATTTGAAGGGATCACAAGCGTCTGCAGGCCACCTCGCCTGGGCAGCACCCCACGTTTCCGGTCGTGGTACATCGTTCCTGATGTCGGCGGGCTCGGCACCGCGAGGGAAGAAAAAGATGGCAATTCCGGAGCCATCCCATTGCACTGAGAGTCATGTTTAGAGGCGCGTATGTTTGCAAGTAAGATAGACGTACTAGCGTAAGTTCCTCCCCCATTGCGATTGAAACCCGCTCCGAAAGAATTGCTCGAGGGGGCGCGAATACCACAGCCCTGGTTTCCGGTCGTCAGGGCCGCACAGTCTGTCCCTCCGATCACGTTCCCCGATATCCTGAGGGCGTTGGCATCTGCGGATGGCAGTCTGCAGCCTACGTCCGTATGGATGGTCATTTGGTTATTCGTGTAATCGTGGACAGCTTCAACGATGTCGATTTCCCCGCCATGCGGCCAGTTGGGTCCTAAAGAGAGTAAATTGGGTCAACTATTAGCACACGCACGACTAGCGGTGTAGGCGCGTACCATTTGTCCAGAAGGCCCTGATGTGGAAGTTCAGAAGCAGTATTTCGGATGAAGTAAGTCAACTTACGGCCATATGCCGCAGCCAGTGGGCATGTGTACGGAATCCATGATGATCAGCCCTCCGTTGAATGGTGTCTGGGTGGTGATACGAATGCTCTTTCGTAGGTCGGGAACGTTCGGGGTTGTTTCTACTCGCATAATCGCATTTCCATCACCATTGACTTCTAGTATGCCGCTTGCACGCTAAAGGTATGTTGGTTAATACAAGACGCCACTAGGTCGAGCTTTTAGGACTTACGCCAGTCGCCTGGTCAACATACTCCACGATACCTGCAAGCTTCATTAAACTTAAGAATGAAAATAGAATAACAAGGAAAACGCACCCTTGGTGGGCGTATCTGGACCAATAAAGAATTCCCATCCATCGTAGAAATTGTCCCCTTGCTGGAGTCCACAGTCAGCGAAGCACTCGCCCAAACTCGATGACTGAACTCACATGGGTTTCTACCAACTTCCAAGGGGAGGATGCCGGTGGTGTTCCGGTCGGCTTCCCACTCGACGAACTCCTGGTTGCGCTGGACGGTGGTCGAGAAGATGGGGTACCTGCTGAAGTGTCATTGCTGCCCGCACCCGTCCCTCCCAGGGTACCCGCCCTACCCGGCTTGCAGTAAACAGCGTGCGTATTCGAGCTGGGGGGTTGAGCGACGAGGATGCCACCGAATGCCACACGGAGGTCGCGCGCAAGGTTACTTGTGTGCTTGACCGCAGACATGTGGATCTTCTGTATGGCACGCGGAACGAGGCTAGTAGTAGCTGAAGCCGGAGAGACATCGGAAATGAGAAGGATGAGGCCCAGGGGGAGGGACTTGAAGAGCATCGGTATGCAGGGATGTGGAGTGGCTCCGGTGGCGGAAAACGGGGAAAGAAATAAGTAATGGAAGAAAGAGGTGGAAAGCAAGAAGGCGCAGCCGTCGAGGGAGAATCAAGACAAGCTTGGGGAGATAGCGAGAACAAGGAGAAGTCGGCTGAAGAAAAAGGAAGGGCTGGTTGCTATCGTGTGGTCGAGGTTTATGAATAGAAGTCGTTCCGGCCGGCCGGTAAGGGTGAGGTTCAGGTGCTGCTGGCAAAAGTCTATAATAGTCCTCGCTCGTTCCAGGGTTCGTCAGAGGCACAGGTTCGCTCTAGCGGACACGAGGATCGTGTGCGATTCCAAGAAACACGGAGCACCCAGAGGTTTACGGGGACCCACGCCCGAACAGAATTTTGATTGAAGTCACGTTTGCACTGTTCTTCCAAAAGGACTTTGTCTTCGCCTCCATTGGCATGGAAAAGTGCCTGAAGAGGGAAACACCGGGACGTATCTCCGGCTCCACGACTTACCATCGTGTTCTGATGAGATGAGTGTGAGGCGCAGCCTTCGGCGGCCAAATCACGATCGACGACACGTGTGATCGTGGCGCCGAGTTTGGCGAGTCCAACAATCATTCTCTTCATCAGGCGGATCCCGCCTTCTTGTCGAGTCATAAGTCATATTGTGCTATAGTATCATATTCAACAGGCGCATCACCAGTCTACGCTTTGAACGCCAAGCACCAGTGGGTAAACAACATCGATATCGCGTGGAGAACGACCAAGATTAAGAGGACACGACAGGGCTGGGAGGATGGAAGAATGAAAAGAATAAAAAAGAGTGAGTGAGAACATGACATGGTACAAGAAAAACCCCCCAATGACAAAGATTACCACGCAGGCCGGTGGTCGCTTAGATGGATAAAAACGAAAGGAAACACTGTCCGTATCAACTAACCAAAACCAATCTCAGGATAGCCTCGTTGCGCTCGTGCAACTGCGCGAGCACCGCCAAGGAAGCTGAGTCACATCAGCGGTGGGACCCCGGCGCAAATGCCTCTCGGACGCTCCGTCGCAACTCCTCGTGATCCCGTCCAGCAGAGCTCGCCACTGATGAACCGGGCTGCATGTGGGAGCCGGGGACACTGGAAGGGACCAAACCCTCGGCATCGCCATCAACAAACTCCAGAATCCGGCGGCCAAGGAGTTGGATCTCGCCCTGTCCATCCCCAGTCTCTGTATCGTGTTCCGAGTGTGTGCGAGAGTGATGAGAGTGGGGTGTCTCGACGGATGAAGACGGGGATGATGCACGAGACGTGGCAAGGTTACGGATGTTGGGTATCAGGAGGGTTGAGCTACGGATGTTGCTGATTAGTTGAGGATCTAGAGGAAGGTGAACAGTGAGGATGTTGTTTGGCTTGAGAACGATCGCGTAACCATACCTCCAGACTCCAAGAGCTGAACGATTGTCCAAACAGCGATGTGTTGGAAGGTAGCATCAGGGCTGCTCAAGAATCGGTAAAGATATCTGTGCATGCCACCGTCTGGCTTCTCCCAAACGTCGTTGAAAGCCGAGTAGTCATCTGTCGCTGTCCTGCCATCTGGAAATGCCGTCGCAATCAATCTTCATGAAGTTAAATCATATTCCAAAAATACAAACCTTTCGATGAGAGATTTCCTAGCGCAGCAGCACTGTTGCCTTGCACTTCGGAGCTGGGCGAATTCGTCAATGGGATTAAAACCTCGCAAATACCCATCTCTAGCAGTTGGCCCTTCAATTCATCTAAGAGAGGTTATAAGAACAGTTATTGCTTCAAGCACGTTGTCAACCCACCACTCAAAGCCAGCACAGCCACGCATGCTGTCATCTCGCTTTGGACATTCGTAGGCACCTCAAGAACTAGCTCCTTGATCGACTGGACAGCACCAGCCTTGACGATTGCAGTCTTGTTCTTCTCTGAGCTCGCGGCAAGGTTGCGAAGAGTAGATATAGCATGGCACTGAACCTCTTCGTTGTCCTTGAATGACAGGAGATTGATCAATGGCTGTAGGAACCCGGATTCAATGATCGGGGACTCGTTCTGCGGGTGTATGGAGACGTTTCGGACACAGGCCGCTGACGAGAGGATGAGTGGTAGATATGTTGATTGGAGGAGGCGAAGGAGGGCCACGAGACCATCGGCCTTGACGATCTCAAGTTGGTACTTTTCTATATTGATGATATTAGACCATGTTCTATGCAGAAGACATAGGAGATACTGACCGTCACTTGCAAGATTCCGGAGCGCCAATGCTGCCTGACACTGAACCTTCAAGCTCGAACTATCCATCAGCATGACAAGGCTGGTGACCAACTTCGGTTCGCTCTGCGCGAGCTTCTTCCGATTGGCACCTAAAACAAAATGAGACTATGCTTCTAGTGCAGAAAATCATCTTACCATCCACAGCAATGTTACTGAGAGCCGTTGTGCAATAATATTGCACATCCGTATCCGGCGAGTTGAGAAGGCTGACGAGCACCGGTATCGCTCCAGCGTTCACGAGCTGTTGTCGATTCTCGTCTGAAGGGGGGTCAGTTATGATGGGTCAGCGGCGTGGAATGAAGCTTGCCTGAATGGGTCATATTGAGGAGTGCGCCCGTTGCATTTCGTTGAACACGCATATCCTTCGACCGCGCCAGCCTGGTCAGCGGAACCAGGGCACCGGACTTCGCTATCTTCGTCTTATTATCATCTAGACTGGTCGTTAAGCTATAGAAGTCCGAGGAACGTAATTAAAATACAGACCGTGGGTGGCAAGATTTGTGACACAACCAACAGCATTGCATTGGACTTCGACATTAGGGCTGAGCATCTGGCGAATCAGAGGCTCCAGGCCACCCAGTTTGACGATGAGAAGTTTGTTGTCAGCTGATTCGAGTGTAAGAGAAGCTCTTGCGCATGCGGTATCATGATGCTATGAACTTACTATTAACAGCGAGATTCCCGAGCGCAGCACTTGCAGCCCGCTGCACCTCCGTGTCGTGACTGCTCAAAAGGAAAAGAATGGGATCCAGCGTATCTCGACCAACCGGGCGAACTTCTTTTTCCGTGATTTCTGCGAAAGCTAACGCCGCACTTCGTTGGAGGTCAACATTGTCTGAGAACGAAAGGGTGGTCAACGCAGAAAGTGGAGATCCCGTGAAGAAATTGGTGGTTGTTCGGTCTGATACAGCAGTGGTCAAGTAAGACTTCAGGTTCCAGGAAAGCAAAATGGAATCGTACTCTCGAGATATTGAAGCAAGTCCGCGACAGCCTCCCTCTCGTTCTCCAGAAGCAACGGCTCGTAAGACTGCGACCTGCGCCCCTGGACTAAGAAAGGGTGAGTGGTTAGGTATCCAAGGCTGTTTCGGGCAAAAGAAGACTCATACAGCAATTTTCGCAGCAGCTGCTAATGTTTCCCATGACTCGTATTGGATGTACAGTAGAGAAGGCGGCTGTGCTTGGGCGGACGAGGGCAGCAGGACGAGGGCAAAGATGAGCAGCAACTACAAAATTAACTTCTCGGGGAACCTGTTCAAGGCCCAGGTACCGTGGGAACACACACTTGACTGTGACACCAACGCATGGTCGTCACGTGTGCACTATTATCGAAATCGCGTCCATCTTCGAAGTTCGAGCTTTCGAGAATTCGTCGTCGCCTCCGACATACCGAATGGAATATTGAACTCTGCGACCCACAGCACTGCCGTGTTCAGGCTATGTAGCTCGTCCCTTGGCTGATGGATAATCTGAGGGGTTGGCAGGCGCGCAGCACCCGCAGCGTTTCGTTACACACACCCTTACTGCGGTGACTGTTGCTATCAGCCGCCTCCCGTACTCGTCAACGAAGTCTCGTCTGGTTAAATAGAGTTTTTTGTGAGCACCGATGTCGCAACCATTCAAACGATGGAGGGAGGACACCCTTACCAAGACACTGTGGCCGTTCCGGCACGCCAAGCCCATAGCGCGACTGTGATATTTATTCACGTAAGTGCATGTTCTATTTCACGTTCATCTTGCACTAAGACCTGAGTCTAGGGGTTAGGACAATCCAACCTGACATGGAGAATGGTGGTTATTGAGGCTCTTGCACCCAAGCTTCCCCATGTCCAATGGATTTTACCACAGGCGTGAGTTGTTAGCGTTTTGAAGACAACCGCTATCCCTAAATCTTCGGCTTACAGACCCAAACGGCATGTTTCTATGAATCATCGTCATCGTCGACCTAGCTGGTTTGATGTTGCGCAACTTCCCCCAGGTCAAAACGAATTTGACGAAAACGCTATCTCCGAGTCTATCGGGGTGATAGAAGACCTTATTCTATCTCAGGTCCATGCGGGAATAGATTCGCGACGCATCGTGCTTGTAGGCTTTAGTCAAGGTGCAGCGTTAAGTATGATGGTTGCCCTATCATCATTACACTATCTGGGAGGCGTTGTCAGCTTGTCGGGATGGATTCCTCCTCGAGCGAGATATGTTCGTGATTTTATGCTTCCTTATTCTTCAAGCTCACAACATTTTGTTTTATAGATGATGCACGCCACTCCTAGCCTTCCGGTGTTGTGGTGTCACGGTGCGGCTGATCGAGAGATACCAATATCTTACGGCCAGGATGCAACTACTTTTTTACGGAACACTATCGGACTCTCGCCATCGAAACTCCAGATACGAGTTTATGATGATCTAGGACATGCCATCAACGACGCCGAGCTCGATGACATCGCTTCCTGGCTACAGTTCATTCTCTGTTAGTTTGCTAATCTGAGCGAAGGCATCCAATTTCTCCTAATTTCGCCTTCTTCAATTATTAGGAAATAAACTGAGCAGTAAATTTATACCTCGAAACTCACATATTACATACCTAATTAGCATACATACCTCTCCTCTCGGCAGAAATCATGCTGAACTTCTACTAAGTAGTATAAAAACTTACAGTGCCAAGATTGGTTTTGCAAATAAGCCGCTTTTCAAACATCCAAGACGCATGTATGAATGAGCGACCGAAGGTCTTTTCCACGTAGTGGTCACTTTTCGATCCAAGCACAAGTTGCTTGACGCGTCTTGGACGCGTCATGGAGCCGAGCGTTGCGTCGCGGTGCACGTGCTTGCGAAGTGACTCCCAGTGAACTACATCGAATTGAAAGTTGACATTGCATATCTTCCACCTTCCCGTACAATCATTGCATGCGCATCCCAAGGACCTCTTCTAGCTTTAGCAAACTACTTCCGAACAGATTCCACAGAAAAGCATACTCTTCCATGTCCCTTCGAAATGCTTCTCTCAGCCGAATACAAATCCCAAACGAGATGAAGATTGAATTGACGGACGTAGAGAATCAGATTTGCACAGTCTTGGACGAGTGCACAAAATACCTGAAGGAGGAGAAAGGCATTGACACGTCCTGTAGAATTGCCGGAGGTTGGGTCAGAGACAAGGTTAATCAGATACGCTTGTTAATGTTGACATTCATCTTACATTGCAATGGCTTGCCTTACAGTTACTTGGCTCCGACAGTAATGACATCGACATCGCGTTGAGCGACATGATGGGGCTAGAGTTCGCTGATCACCTGGCTGAATTTGCTCGTAACAAAGGCATCCAGACCGGAAACATAAGCAAAATTGCACAGAATCCGGAGCAGTCAAAACACCTCGAGACCGCAACTTTTAGATTTTTGGGATTGGACATCGATCTTGTGAATCTTCGAAGCGAGGAGTATGCCGAGAACAGTCGGATTCCAACCGGAGTGGTGAGTAAATCTGTGTTATATTTTCGAGTTGTCTGAAAATAGCCGAGGAAGACGTTTGGCACTCCAGTGCAGGACGCCCTACGAAGGGACACCACTGTCAACGCGTTGTTTTATAATGTACACACTCGTGAAGTCGAAGATCACACAGGAAAGGTGCGCAATCCACGTGGCTGGCGTCTGTCTGCTCAACGGGATTCACAGGGATTGGATGACTTGCGGGAAGGGATAATCCGTACGCCATTACCGCCCCGGGTAACATTCCTAGACGATCCCTTGCGCATCCTACGCTGTATCAGGTTTGCTAGCAGGTATGGATTCGACACCGTTACTGAGTTACGACAAGCTGCCAAGGAACCAGACATCCAGGTGAATATGATATCAACAGTTTTCATGTCCCTACCCGTCCTGCTAGCTAATGTATTTACATCATAGCAGGCTCTGGTCCTGAAGGTCGCTCGTGAACGTGTAGGAGAAGAGCTTTCTAAGATAATGAAAGGTGGGCTTTGAGTATTGTTCTGTTCTCGGATTCTAATATTCGTTAGGACGCGACCCATTTGAGGCCATAAGGCTAATCAGCGACCTCTCTTTATATGACTCGATATTTTCCGTCATTCCTCCAGAGCTTTCGGCGACCTTCTCATCTGCACCAGCTCCGCGGGATTCCGCATTTGCTGCCGCCTCAATTCTAAACACCCTTCTTTACCCTCAAGAAATGAATCCACTACCGCGACTGCATCCAACTTACCTTTCGACCGTCAATTCTGATTCCTCCTGCAGAGCACGGCTATATCTTGCAGCAACCCTAACCCCATACCAAACGATCACTTATCTCGATAGGAAGAAAAAGCCACAGTCAGCCATTGAATACATTATTCGAGAGACGTTGAAACTCGGGACTCAAAATCACTTTCTTGATGGTATTCCGGCGCTTTTCTGTGCAGCCAGGTTATTGAAGAACCCTGCGTTGACCGCTGAAAGATTTCCTCGACCATCTCAACGCGTGGCACTTGGTCGGTTCTATCTCAATCTTATGGAAGGCTTATTGATTTTGTGTTGAAACCAGGACTCCTCCTGCGAGAAAAAGCCGTACACAATGTTAACACCGGATCTCACTGGACAACATCGTTGCTCTTCTCTCTCGTACAGGAACTTGTTCCGCTATACGACTTCGCGAATGACACACTAGACGGTAAGTCCACCGACTTCTCCAATTTCCTATTATCAATATGCACGAACCTAGCCGATGCGGCTACTCAAATTGTCGATACATATAATGTTTTCATGGCAAGGGTGGAAGAACTAAGCTTGCCTGACGCTGTTGACGCGAAACCGCTTTTAAATGTAAGCAAAACAAACTTCCGACTCTCATTTTGAAACTCACTCCGTATTCAAGGGCGGGGAGGTTGTAAAAGCTCTGGGCGCCGCTAAGCCTGGAGCTTGGACAGGTAAAGTGATGAACCAACTCTTGGAGTGGCAACTCGGCAATCCGGAAGGGACAAAGGAGACGTGTAAGGCATGGTTGGTAGACGAGCACCGTGAGGGCAGGATACAAACTGACGACGGGAGCTCTGAACCTGCGAGCAAGAGAGCGCGGACAAAGTAAAATAGAGACATGTATAAACTGAAGGATGTCAGAGTAGAGTAGCTGACTACTACGTAGGTCGTAAGGGGTCGTGTAGCCGAAATTTGGAGCGAATTCAAAAATCGAAATGGAAGTATCGGCTCATCTCAGAGTCATGAGAAACCGACGGTAAAGGGTTGACCATCGTGGTAAAAGTGGAAGAGCTGCTATAAGGCTCTTGGGGATGGTCGAATACGGGCGTGAAATGGCCTTCGTTATCGAAATGGCTGAAAGGGTTGGTGAAATCAACGGCGAAGTCGAAGGAGTCATCTGGGAAGGATGGGAGTTGTGGCTCATCGTGAACCGCGACACCACTAACTTCGTCAAAGTTGTACCACAAATATGAATCGGGGGGAGTGGGGGAACGGTAAGAGCTCCCAGGTTGCTTAAAGCTGAACTGTGAATCCACCACATCGTAGCTAGGAGGTCTCAAATAAGAGTCCAGGGTCGAATCCTAGCCGGAAGAGGGATCAGAATGCGATGAACGGATATGAGCCATTGCGAATAGCCTACCTCCTCTTCCTTCTTTACTGTAGTTAAGGCGCCACAGCAAGCGTCGTCTATACGGATGGTCCCTTCGATTGAGCGTGTGTCGAAGCCATCAAGAGGGAGCTCAGAGGGAGGCAGCGACTCTAGCTTTACAACCTCGACTGCCTTCTGTGCTCGGGTGATGGGATGAGTAGCGAGGGTGTGGGAGCTACGACGGCAAGGATATGGAAGGGCGGGTGATGGGTTTTGATTGACCGCTCCTTTGCTAGGTTTCTTTTCGATGTACTTCATCGCCTCCCGAAGGTCAGCATGAGAAAGGCCCTCCATTACAAACGATGCTAGTTTTCTGCATCTCTCTTCTTCTTCCTCGGAACCTTTCTTAGACTTGGGCTTCGCGGTCCTTTCCCGCCGTATAGAAGGGATATATCTGTATCCCGGATGCTCTAGGTTGTGTAACTCCTTCCGCTGGGCAGCAAGTCTTTTATACCGAGCCCGTTCTTCGTCGTCCAGGTTGTTCCAGCAATGACCTGCGATACGGCTGATGTCACGGTGGTCTCGCCCGATGGGGACTTCCTTTTGCTTCTCTCTTGCCCAGAAATCGGACCGGAAAAGCATGAACGCATTAGGAGGCCGAGGTGGGTTGCCCTTGGGCCGGCGACGGGAGCGCGAGACACGAGCCGGTTGGAATGATTCAGAGTCCAGAGAATGAAGTTGGGATTCCGAGTTAGAATGCGGGAATATTTCCGAGGTGGGTGAGACCGAGATATTAGTTCTACCCGAATACACTGCGGACTGAGGGATTTCGCTAGGTTCCTCTGCTGCCTACGTTAGCAATAACACAGTGGCTAAAATGCTTTGAGACGGACCATAGTACTTTTTCGGCTCTTGTCTCGATAATCTGCGAGATCTACGAATCGATAGAACTTCGTCGTCGACGGCGTCAGGAGGCATGTTCTATAAGTGCCCCTTCGATGGCCCAGGAAGAGACAGGATATACCCAGCGTTTCTTAATGCTTTCTTTCAACAGAGAAACGCAAATCCCCGGTCTGTCTGTAGGACCTTACCCTCTCTTAATAGAACATCATGTACGCCTCGAGGCCTCTCCACCTTCTGTAATCACACAACCTGCCCAAAACTGGAATGACGATCGCTGATCGGGCTCGGGAAGATTTGATTCCGTTCTCCTACAAATTTCGCGGCCTTGGAATTTGATCAACGGGTGAAATAAGGATTTGACCCGCTGTACAACTTTCAGACTCGCCACTGGTGAATTACGACATTTGCCAATGACCACCCATTTATGAACGAACGCATCTGAACCAGGGAAAAGCTTATTTGTCAGATACGGGCAGAGGGCAGGTCACACCTACGAGTAGGTGAGCGCGACACCTTTCCCTTGATCTTTGAGCGTGCCAGTGGACATCGATCTCACAATGAATCTTCCCAAAATCGTCAGGATGGGGATACAACTTCAAACAAAGAGTGTGCCAGTATAGCGTGACGTTGAAGAAAAGCACGAAAAGCACGCAAAAGCCTCCGCACGTCTGCCTCGTGTTGTGCCTGCGCAAGCAGATGGCCCGAGGTCCCAACCAAATCACAGCACAAAAAAATCAGCCTCATTGTTTCAGTAGGCCGGACATCGCTAAAGAAGACTTACGAGCATGTAACAATTGAAGACCGCCAGCAGGTCGGGGGCCTAGGCAGTAATAACTCATGTCTTTAAGCAAGGTAAAGTCACTGACTCCATCCGATCCGCAACGAGAGATGAAATACAGGTATAGTGTAGCGAACTGAAGCGCTGAAGAGGAAGGTATCAATGCAAAGCGTCAACTCTCTAACCAAGTTGGTCTGCGCCGGAGCCATCCTCTCCGCGCGCGACCTTCTCCGGTTTTTTCTTTCCGTCTCTTGGAGCCCGCAATCATATCCCTTTTGCAGCAATGTCACCACCAGGATGTCGAAGTGGGGTGTAAAACATACCTTTTCTTGATTGCATCACTACGGCCTATCTTCCGAGCCGGATTAATGAACTCGGGTCGTTTGACCTTGCCCATCGATCTCCTCTTCATTTTTGATGGTTTTGGGAGCTTGAGTATCCACTCTGGCACCGGCGAACCTGATTGTAGGAGCACGTTGGCAATCCTAAGGATAAAAGTTTAGCCATGGTAGCTAGCTGTGGTATAAAGAAGGCCGTACGCTTTGAGGTAAGGACCATCTTCGTCCGTGAAAAATGTAACAGCCTTCCCTTCACGACCCGCACGACCCGTCCGCCCTGTTCAATGGGAAAGAATTAAGGACAGTGCTGCAAATGGGCGAATATAGAAAGGCTTACCTATACGATGGACATAACTCTGGATACTCGTCGGGAAATCGTAATTTATGACTTCCCGCACACCCTTGAAATCCATGCCTCGTGCCATGACCTCAGTGCTGATCATCACCCAGCTCTCGCCTCTGCGCATGCGGCTTATTGCATCCTCTCGCTCCTTATTACTCAGGCCAGCATGCAAACAATCCACGTTTGGAATGCCGTTGAGCACAAGTTCTTCCGCAAGCGAGGTGGCACGCGGTTGGGATGAGGTGAAAATAAGGACCGGTGGGTTGTACGGCTGGCCAAGATACGTAAGTAGACTTGGTAGTTTCGATGGGTCGTCGGCAACATAGGTGAGCGACTGTGAAATAAGCGGAAGAGGTGTATCTCTGCAGAAAGGCTCAATATATGAGAAGCAAAGCAGGGTAACTTAGCTCACTTTAGACCGACAACTACTCGGATGGGGTCTTGAAGCATTCCCATCGCGATCTTTTCGGCACCAGCAGGGAGCGTTGCGCTGAAGACCGCTTTTTGGATGTTTGGATGCGTGCAGGACGCCAAGATCTCCTCTATTTGGGGAAAAAATTCAGAGTCCAACATGCGATCCGCTTCGTCCAAGATCATATGGCGAACGCTGTACGGAACGACGACTTCAACAGGAGGAAAAGCAGGCACGATGAGGGCAACATACTTGTTGAGATCGAGCTTTCCGGACTGAAGAGATGCAACCAAGCGAAGCGGTGTGCTAATAATAATGTCTGTGAGGGTTTGCACATAAGCATCTTGTGGGTGAGTCGCAAATTTGGATCCCACGAACCGACTTTGTCGCGCACACTTTTATCTGCCAATGTGCTGGCGGTGGCTTTACTGAACAATACAATTCTCCATTTCCTTCCTTGTGCCAGCTTGAGACACTCGTTGTGAATTTGATGGGCTAGCTCTCGTGTTGGCGCAATGATAATTGCTCGTACACCAGACGCCTGATCACTTTGTGCACTGGCGGCCGGGGATCCTAGTGCAGCCAAAACGGGTATAAGGTACGAGAGAGTCTTTCCTGTACCAGTAGGCGAGATAGCTGCAAGATCACGCGACTAAAGTAACTTTAGGTGAGAAAACTGCAGTGTTGCAAAAAACATACCTCTAACAATATTGGTATGCCGTATGACTGGATGCCAGTGGGGAGTGTGTAACCGTTTGAGGCGATATTCGAAATTATCTGGGATGGTATATCGTATCGATCCTTGAGGGCCTGGAAAGAATCAACGTGTTCGGGGACGTTTGATCCTTTGGCGGTGACGCGATGCCTAGGCGCAGCTGGCGTCTGCTCATGCCCTTCATCCTTGTCCTCTTCCTCCTCTTCCTCCTCTTCCTCCTCTTCCTCATCTGTAACCTCAACCTCAATTTTTCTCCTCTTTCCGTTTGGTTCACCTCCGCTTCTAGCATCAATTTGTTTCTTGCGTTTCCCAGAATCCCCTTGAGCATACTTGAAGAAATCGAGCTCGGGGGGAAGTTCCCCATCAGGTGCTTTTGAGGTGTTAATGCTCTTGGTACTCTGAATCTTTGTTTTCTACAAATTGGACTGTGAGGAAAGGCGAATCAGAACGAGAGGATATAACTTTACGTTAAACAGCGAGAAGTCCGTCTTGAACCTGTTTTTGTCGAATCGGGCTCCTCCCCTGGAGAGAAGTTGGAACGCTTCCATCAAGTAGGAAAGGTGTATGTACAGAGCAGGAGGTCAAAGCCAGAAACGAACCAGGGGTTCACACTTCGTACAAGTTGTCGCGCCGGTACCGCTTGGTCTGTGTCAATGGTTAAAAAATTGGCTGACGTAAGCGGATTAGATTAGATTCGGGGGCTTGTCATGACGGCAAAAAGGTGAGAATCCGGAAATAATCACCATGAAGAACACATAGACCGATTTACTAAATTCTGACCTTCCGTGCAGCTAGCGCTAGCAGAACTGGCCTTGTGCATGAAATATCTTTTCAAAAGCTATGTTTCATTGGACTCGAACACCTGACCACTTTCTCTCGGGCCAGCCTATGCCATAACTCGTAGGGCGCCGTGCCGTCGCAAAGCCTGCTACTCGTCTTCAGGCATTGGACAATGTAATGCTTATCTTAGGATACCGTGCCTTATGTGTCGTATGTAGGATTGCGCTGTGGTACATGAAGACATGGATCATTATTCAATAGTTCGCTATGTACAGGAGCAACGGCTGCGTTTACAGGGGTTTCAACATCAGGGGTTTCAACATGGTTTTCAACGGGTGAACAGGGGCGTAAACGATGACGCGGCAAGACCACTAGGGTGATTGGTAAGCTGGGGGGAGGGGGGGGGGGATGGAAGTCGGCGATACGCACATGAAGCAGGGACGAAAGTGTCCACATCGAAAGTCGATGCGACAGGAGGATGAAAGCCCGATGCCTCTAGGTGATCACGAAAACCAGCGAACCAATCGAGTCCAAGGATGAGACGAGGTGCAAGATTGATGGTAAAGTCCTGGAAGGTGATGAGAGTGAAAGCAGAGCCCGCGGTGACCGACAGTGGAAGGCGAACAGAGCCAGTAGCGGCAGAAAAACCCAAGGAAGCGACGAGATGCTGAGGGACGGAAGACGAAGACGACAGATGGTCGAAGAAGACAGGCACGGGCAGACGGCTTATGGCAAAGAGCATTGTGGGCATGGTCTAAGACGAAGAGAGGGTTAGAAGGCGGATGAAACGAAGGGCGGTATATAACCGGGGCATGGTGTTTAACCCACGGTCTGCTGAAACTGAGAATGTGTCCAGATCTTAACCGCGAGCGCGACATGTTTCGTTACCAATAGGGGGAGGAAAGGGGATTGATTGATTCTATTAATAACTACGATCGGTCACGGGGATTTTTTAAAACCGCCCACGATCACATGGGGTAGGGCTGAACACATTTGAGTTGGCCCCCAAAAAACCTGACTACTAAAGTAGCAGGTATGTCCCAGCCGGACCGTCATAGCTTCTCAGGTGTATCCCGAGATTCCACCTAACATCCATACGGACCGCATTGCCTCATTCGTCTGAGATTGAGGTTGCTTGATGATGACGCATACCTGCAGTGTTCCCTTGTGATACCCTCTCGTGGTCAAAAAACAACGGTTCTCCACGATGTGCCAACTTGGGATAGAACGCACTCACCCGGATTTTGTCCGCCACTTCTATACCCACATGCTGCATCCTGGATCTTTCCTTCCAACCGCTTAAATAGCAGGCGCCTCCCATTCTGTTGGGTAGAAAGCTGCCGCGATGGCTCTTCTTCTCGTTTCTTTCCTTGGCTTTGTCGCATTCTCCATCACGCGTGCCGCTGTTATAGTCCCTGGGGCGACCTGGACCGACACAAGTGGTAATGTTATCCAAGCTCACGGTGGAGGGTTTTTGAAGGTTTGCTCAAGACTATCAAAGTAAGCAAACCTGTAGGCTCACGGTCGTTATTAGGTTGGCTCCACCTTCTACTGGCACGGTGAAGACAAAGCACACAACAGCGGCCTCTTTAGGGCAGTTTCGTGCTACACGGTTAGTACACCCCCTGTACCCGCCAAAAAGCATTCTAATTGGCTTGCAGTCCACCGATCTTGTCAGCTGGACGCGCCAAAATGATGCATTGACGCCTATCAGTGGGACCAACATCTCTACTTCAAACATCGTTGAACGTCCAAAAGGTTTCTGAGTCATTTACCCCTGCTATCATCCCGTTAATAGACAAGTATTCTCAGTCGTTTTCAACAAGGCGGTGAGTCGAGAAATGCATGATATGTTAATTGAGGACCATGTATCATTCCCCAGAACTCAGAATATGTGATGTGGTTCCACTCAGACACGTCGAAGTGCGCTTTTCCGATGATCCTACAGTTTTTTTTGGCAAGCTAACGATGTAACTATCTAGCTATGGTGCGGCTCAGGTTGGAGTAGCTACAGCCAAGACCCCTTGTGGACCTTTTAGCTACCGAGGCAGCTTCAGGCTCCTGGGTGCTGAGTCCCGTGATATGGGTCTCTTCCAAGACGGTGAACACCATCTTTTGTCAACCCTCTTACATTCGAAACATGCCACTCAACTTAAAACTAGATGATGGTACGATCAAGGCTATGGCGGATCCGAGTGAAATTAACAACCTCCTTCCACCTTGCAGCGGCCCAAACCACTTACGTTCTTTACGCCTCCGATAATAACCAGAACTTCAAGATCTCCAAGCTCGACGCGAATTACTATGGTGTTGCTTCCAAGACTAGTGTGATTTCCGGTCCGTACAAGCCTCTTTTCAAATTTAAATTGTGATTATATCAAGGTTTTTTAATGCAGGCTCAACGCTGGAATCTCCTGGGATCATCAAAAGGAGCGGCGTAAGTGCTATAGACTGGGCTGGATATGTCTCATCTCTGACTTCACGCGTAGGTCTACTACTTGTTTGCCTCTCACACCAGCGGCTGGGCTCCCAACCCTAACAAGTTCTTCTCCGCTTCCGTCAGCTGAATTCATCCTTCTTTTCGTGCTCATCCTAAATCGACAGCTAGTCTTTGGCAGGTCCCTGGTCCGCGCAAGCAGATATCGGACCTGCGGCTACTCGCACATATTTCTCCCAGAATGCCTTTGACCTACCCATCAACAGTAACTTCGGGATCTACATGGGTGATCGCTGGAGACCATCTCTGCTTGGAAGTAGTAGATATATGTGGTTCCCCTTATCTTGGTCAAGTGGAAAGCCTCAGCTCGTTCAGGCTGACGTCTGGAGCATCAACTTGTCCGCCGGCACATTCACTGCGGCTTCTGGTACTACCTACGAGGCGGAGAGTGGTACGATCAGTGGGTCTGCAACGACTCTTTCTGATAGTTCGTTCTCTGGAGGAAAGGCCATCGGTTTCCTTGGTCCGATCTTTTCAACACATGGAAGTCCCTACTTATTGACCGACCACTTTTCATCCTTTTTTGCTAGGTAACGGTGGATCAATAACCATCAATAACGTTCAAGGCACTGGAAGTGCACAATGGGTTGCCTTATACTATGCCAATGGTACAACACTGACATCTTCATCTTGCCTGAGTATCAATCGATTTCTATTCCAGGTGACTCGACGTGGCGCAACACAACTATCAGGTCTGCGAATTGCCTGATCATACATACAGCCTTCATTGCTCATTTTGTTTGAAGCGTCAATGGTGGAGCTACGGTATTGGTTGATCAGCCAGATACCGGCGGAGGACATGTCGTGCTCTCGGTTCCTGTCAAGCTCACTTTACGGAGTGGGGCCAACACTATCACTATAGGGTCTGGGCAAACCAGTAAGCCCTCCATCCCATTTGCGGACACTATTCACTCGCTCATACGCCTTTGATAGACTACGCAGCGGACCTCGACAAGATCGTCGTATACACTGCTACTTAATACTATGTCGCATGTAAATCTTTCATTCACTACGACTCACTAAGCCTGAATGTATGAGGTGATTCTCTCGAGACCTGTTCCACTTAGTGAGACTTAGCTAGTTGTAAGAGAATGATATACAAGGTAGGCTAGCTTTAGCAGAATAGCGTTCAAAATACATTCGCGTAATTGACACATTATGGAGAAGGAATATATAAATAAGTATCTTACGATGCGCGGGCGTGCAGAGGCGTACGTCACATACTACTAAAATGGTGGGTGTAGGGTATCAGTGCTGATCCGACGCGAGAATGTGTTCCAAGCTCTAGTTTATCCAAGAAATCCTGCCCGTCCTCTAGAGACACAAGTCTATGTGCCAGTTGTCGGCTAGTTGAGTTCCGTGATACCCGTCTACGAAGTCAAGGTGTTCCAGCTCTTCTTCATTTGCTAGAACGGATATCTCGTTAAACCACTCTCCAATAGTAGGTACTATTTCATACCTCAATGAAAACAAAAAGGAGGACGGTATTGGGTCCAAGGCGAATCCAGGCGGGTGTCCAACCTTTAAAAAGGAATCTGGGGCCTTCTTCCCGTAATGATTGTGCTATGATGTGAGTGACGCTACTTTTGCCCGACTAAGATGAGATGAGTGATACGCGACACCGTGCATAGAGGAGAAGGCTTACTGCAGCCATAACTCGTGATCGAACTACATCCGCTGGGGAGCAAACAGCTATCGGAGCGTTTCGCCCAGTCAGGTCGATTTATAGTGAAAACAAGGATATACCCACTTGTCGCGACCGTGCCGGCCAGGGTGCTTGCGATAACGTGCAATAGAAGGTTATCACGCAGCTGATAGTCGACCAGAGGAAGTGGATTGTGGAGCAAAGTCGATTTGAAGAAATCGTACCTAATGACGTTTTTTAGAAATATCCATGTCGCGTAACGATAGAAAAAAAACTTACGATGCCACTTGAGAGGCCTGATAGTATAGAATGTGACCTTAGTACATTGATAAAATTTTGTGTTGGAAAACATACGGTCATCAACATTGCTCTGACCTAGGGCAGTGAGAAGGTGAGAAGGTGTATGTGTCGAAAATAGAATATCCATACGGTGTTCGTGGCGAGACCTCTCGTAAGACCCTGTACACCCTCCTCCCTGACGAGGTTTATCAGACCGACGGCAGCGTTCCTATAGCCATATCTCTTTTCTGGAGGCCGTGTCGAATCGCTAATCATCCTAACGAGGAGTATATCTTGCGTTACCCATCAGACACGTCTATAAACAAGGGAATATAGTTCAAACGTACCGGCAGGGTTGCCTGCTATTCCGCCAATACCCCCAGCCAGACTTGCAGCAAGAATCAATTGGATGGTCGAAGGGCGGCCGCCTCTTGAGATACGGGCCTTGAGCTTTTCGTAAGTCCCCAACCGGACTAAAGAGTACGACATCTGCCGCATTAAGCACGCGGTGAGACCAGTATACAAGCTTCGAAATCCAGACTGCGCGATCGACGCGCGGAGGACGGAAACCATGGAAGGTCGCTGGGACCCAGCTTCTAGTGTTTGCATGCGGCTGCCAGAAATGCGTGAGCCTTGACATACAAACGGGAGAACAAGCAACTGACACTTTCACAACATCCAGAGGATGTGTACAGCTGGCAGCCACTGAAGTCACTGGTCAATGCATGGTAATGAGGAAAGCGCGAGCACTTACTCGAGGCTGCAACTCCTGTGTGCCATATTATGGGATTAGCTTTCCAACATTAGCTAAAGCACACTCTACTGACCTCCGAGCCTGTATACATTGCGGATAAGGACAACGACACGAGGTTTGCAGATAACGACGTACCAGAAGGGGTTTTTGCTGGGCATTTTGAACAGCTTTCTTCAACAAGCGAGATTGGGACTTGATGAAGGTGGCAGGCCCGCTATATATACAGAAAAGCAATAAGGAGACAGCATTCACAGCAGTCCGATGTCAATGTGCTTACCTTCACGCACCGTTACGTTCGTGCCGGAAGGGGAAAAGTAGTTGAAAAAATCAGTGATGTAACGTCGGCGTTACGCGGGCCGACACCACTACAATCGTTTCTGGTAACCTTATCGGTCGTTATCGGCGATATCCACTTGTCCTTGACTTGTCCCTCTGAAGACCTGAGTGGACATGTCGCAAACCACGTCCGAAACATAAACTTTGCCGCAAGCCTTGCTCCGGAATTCTCATACTTCAAGTTGTCCATCTACAGGTCGGCCGACTCGAAAGTTAGATGCATGCTATTGGCATCGCAGCCACCACCGCGCCCATCGATAATGACAGCCCCATGATCGCCCTGCATCTTGTAGGGTCAAAGAAGAGGTAGAGGGAGGTCGCTCCGGATCCCTTCTACGAGACCACCAGGTCTATGAACTTCGACTGGTGGTCTCTTCTCCTCCAATTCCAGTAATGCCTCGTTTGTCGCCTTTGGTCCGAGCCCCTGAGCAGACCGCAGCAATCCACTCTAACGAGATGTCCTTCTGGACACGATTCACGCGACATTGGCCCTCTTAATCCCTTCGCGGCAATTTTGTGACTCGTGTAGCCCAGGCTATAAACACGTTTATACGGCCTCGTGGTAGGGAGCTTCGATGAGAGGTCATAAGCTTTAATGCCTTGCTCTCGGCGTCCCAGCCGCTTCACATCCTGTCAGCCATGAGTAGGACTGGCGTTTCGTATGCTTTCTCGTCAACTGGAGCTCCGGAGACTATTTATCTACCTCTTGAAGAAATACGCGTCAAGGTCGTCATCGTGGATGGCGAGTGACACCTTCTACTCCATCACGAACTCTTTCTAATGTCGGAAATTGGCTGTTAGTATCGGCGAAAGTCACTTTAACCCAAACATACAGCAACCCACTTGATGCCTGTACCAGTCGGTGCAAATACATGTTCCCAGTCCCTGCCAGTGCAGCGATATGTGCATTCAACATGACAACGTCTGACGGTCGAACTGTTACTGGAGTCGCAAAGGAGAAGGAGTCTGCGCAACATGAATACGAAGAAGCTCTCCGTGCGGGTCAACTCGCCGGCTTGGCCGTTTATGTGACGGATGATAGTTCGTGTTTTCATTCTATGATTCATCCTCAGCTTATATGAAACATAAAGTTTTTACGATCTCTATCGGGTCAGTACCTGCAAACGCAACAGTCCAAATTCATTTGGAGGTAAGTCACCGCTTCCTTTCAAAACTTTCAATGTTCACAGGAGATACGTAGTATGTGATGAGCCTGGCGAACGACGATAACGCAAATGACATCCGATTCCAGCTCTCGAGGGGCATTGGCGAGCGTTACGGAACACCGCCCTTAGGGCTAAGCACAGCGACCAGACCAGCGGCCCATACAAGGATCAGCATAGCCTGTCAGGTTCAGACGAGTGGGCGCATTCTAGGAATTGTCAGCCCGAGCCACGGCGACGAAATTTCGGAAACTAGATATATTAAGCATGGAGGCGGAGAATCTAGTCGTCGCTCAACTATCAAGTACCGGTCAACATCGTTCCTTGACCGCGATTTTGTGTTGATCATCCGCGCGGACGGGCTTGACTCTCCTCGATGCTTCGGCGAGCTTCTGCAGGATTCAAAACATGGATATCGCACGATCGCTATGCAATTGACTCTTGTACCCAAGTTTTGCCTGCCACCTATTACTGCCCAGGAGTATCTTTTTCTCGTCGATCGAAGCGGAAGTATGGGCGGCGGTCGTATTGCGACTGCCAAGGACACTTTGAACCTTTTGCTCCGTATGCTCCCGGCTCGTGGTACTGTGTTCAATGTTTTCATATTTGACGACTCCGTGAATGATCTCTGGAAGCGAAGCCTTGAATATAACGAAGCATCTTTGAAGAACGCGGTATGTGATCCGTGTAGCAAGTTTGACCTTTTACCAATCGTCTTATTTGATGTAGACCGCCTATGTCGACACCATCCAAGTGAATGGTGGCACCGAAATAGCTAAAGCGCTGCAACATGTGCTGCAATTCCGCGACGGAAGGGTGCCAACGGCAGTCTTTGTGCTTACAGACGGAGATGTGAGGTCATGTTTATCATATCTGCATTGAAAATGACCGTATTGCTTTTTTTGTTTGATCAAGGCGTATGACGTCGATGAAGCGGTGGCAGTCGTTGGGGAGGCAGTCAAACGTTCGCCAGCGCATGCTCCCCTACGCGTTTTTACTCTGGGCATCGGTAGTGGCGTCTCTACTGCGACATGTGATGGCATCGCCAGAGCAGGCAATGGCGTCAGTCTCTACGCGATTGATACAGAGAGTATACTAGGAAAGTGCGCGCGCCTGTTCACCGCTGGGAGAACGCCCTTTGTTCGCAACACAACCGTCGATTGGGGGCTAGCTAGCGAACATCTCAGGACGCCGACAGTGAACTTCTTGAGCCAAACCCTGTCCTCGAGGACGGTCGCCATAACGCAACCACCCGTGATCCAACAAGTCCCGACCGAGATACGTGACATTCATGCGGGGACCCGTATGAACGTGTACGTTATAATCACTCTGAAGCGGAGCCGTGTTCCAAAAGAGGTTATATTGCGTGGAGAGCTCGACAACGGCGGTGGTCCCTTCGAGCTGACCATTCCGATCCGGGGTGTTCAGCTCGTAGGCAATGACCAAGGGTTGCCTCTGATACACACACTTGCAGCATGGGGGTTGATTCAAGAGCATGAGGAGGGTAGGGCACCACTTCCGACAGCTATGCTCCCAGCATCGGATGACGATATACGCAAGGCAGTCATTGTTCGTCTTGGCGAGAAGTATCAGCTCGTAAGCCAACATACATCCTTCGTCGCAGTGGACTCTGGCCAGGATGATGCACGGCGATCCCGTGGACGCGGACAGCGCCGAAGAAGCTCCAGTCCGGTGGCCTCCTATGCCGATACACAAGATTCACTTCCAGGTTCTCTCTTCAAATCATACCTAGGTTTCCTTGCTCAATACTTGGGGCTTGGATCAAACATGATCCTTGAAGGAAACCAGGCACTGCCGGGTTCTTGGTTGGACTCTCCGCCGGCCTCACCGATACCAAGTGATAAGGGTGCGGAAGATGACGAGGACAATCGGAGCGAGGGTAGTGTTGAGAGTTACGAGACGTTCTCAACGCTCAGCTCTTTGGAATCTTGTGAATTGTGCGACTGGAGTCCGCCATCCAGTCCAGAGATGGGCCCACTATCTGACGAAGAGCAGCAGAGGCGGGGCCGACCCTCACCGAAGATCGAACCCTTGAACTTGGCACAGAACAGCTTGCCGGTACGTCCGCCAGCTGCCCCTCCTGCGCCCCCAGAGGTCGTCCAGCTTGTGCGCTTGCAGTCTTTCGACGGGTCTTTCCAACTGGACGATTCGTTTCGTCGTATTGTGGGATCGAACGCAGTGGATGAGGCAAATAATCTGGACGTGGATGCTAAGGTGTGGGCGACAGCGCTTTCAGTCGCGTTCATGCGAAAGCACATGGGAACTCAGACAGAGTTACTGAATGATTTATTGGCAAAAGCGTTGGAGTTCCTCGCGGCGAGATCTGAGGTAGATGTAAAGGAGCTAGTACGACGCGCCGCAGAGATGATAGGCTGACATTAGGTACTTCGTAGTCATCGTATAGAAGAATAAAAAGTGGTCCGTGCGGCGAGGTGTTGTGTTTGTTTGGTCTCAGCACAGCCAATTAGAGGCAGGCGTCTCGCTCCTTCCCTGACTCTAACTTTCCATTCAACCACCACGACTCTTTGACACTCGCCTTCTCCCTGCTTTTTCTCCCCCTGCTTTTCTTGCTTTTTCTTACACAAAATGAGCGGCAACGACAACGAGGATCTTATCGACTACGAGGATGAGCACGATATCCCGAACGGCGGTGTAGCCCTATCTGGGGCTAACGGTGTCGCAGGAGGCGCTGAAGGCGACGACAAGGAGAAGAAAAACTTCTCTGGGATCCATTCAACAGGTTTCAGGTTGGTGCCCTTCTTTTTTACCTTTTCGCCCGCGTTTTGCTCACCTGGCGGTCTCCTTTTCCCACCAACAGGGACTTCCTGCTAAAGCCTGAACTTCGACGAGCTATCAGTGATTTGGGATTCGAGCATCCATCGGAGGGTACGTTGCACACTTAATTTGCCTTGAAACCAAAATAACAATTTTTTTTCGGTCATAGTTCAACAAGAGTGTATTCCTCAGGCAGTCCTTGGAATGGACGTCCTCTGTCAAGCCAAGTCCGGTCATGGAAAAACCGCTGTCTTTGTTTTGGCGACCCTGCAACAACTCGAGCCCGTGAATGGAGAAGTCTCTGTCCTCGTCCTGTGCCATACACGCGAACTGGCCTTCCAAATCAAGAATGAATACTCCCGCTTTGCCAAGTACATGCCAGATGTGCGCGTGAGCACCTTCTACGGCGGAACACCGGTCACAAAAGACGCCGAGCTCCTACGCGACAAGAGCAAGTGCCCACATATCGTCGTCGCGACACCCGGCCGGTTGAACGCCCTTGCCCGCGACAAAGTGTTGGATGCGAAAAACGTGAAGCATTTCGTCCTGGACGAGTGCGACAAAATGCTCGAACAGCTCGGTTAGTCCTGCGAATTTCCGGCCCACATCATCCACGTCCTCTTTATATTCGTCTATGCATCGGGCCCTTGGCTTCACTTGGCTTGTCTACATTCCTTCACCATGCCCATGAGCGTTGGCAATATCCATCGCGATCTGGAAGCGGTTGTTAGGATTTGGGTCTAGGTTAATGTTGAGGCTGGGGGAGAGACTGGCGACTGAAGAACCATCACTCGAGCGAACTTTGCAAGCGACCACCGAGGATCTTCAACCCGCTGTCCCTTGCTGTTTTCTCTTTATGAACCTTCGCATTTTTCTTCTTCCCTTTTTGCCTTCCCGTTTTCACCACCGCAAATATCTAATATCGACACTGCCTCACCTTAGACATGCGCCGCGATGTTCAAGAAATTTTCCGAGCGACACCTCATCACAAGCAAGTCATGATGTTCAGTGCGACATTGGCGAAGGAGATCAGGGCAACTTGCAAGAAATTTATGGCCAACGTAAGTTATCTCCGCGTTATCTTGGAATCAATACTTATAAATACTTTCCACTCATAGCCTCTGGAGATCTTTGTCGATGATGAGACGAAGCTGACGCTGCACGGTCTACAGCAACATTATGTGAAGCTCGAGGAGGCTGCGAAGAACAGGAAGTTGAATGAGTTGTTGGACACATTGGAGTTCAACCAAGTGAGTACACCGTGTCACATCTTCCAAAACCGTCATTCTTATAATCTTCGTAGGTCGTTATTTTCGTGAAGTCTGTTGCGCGGGCGATCGAGCTCGACAAGCTTTTGGTGTCGTGCAACTTCCCCAGTATCAGCATCCACTCTGGTCTGCAACAGGAGGAGCGGTACGTGGACCTTTTCAAGGCCTTTCCCAACGATTTCACCTCATGCCCTATGTAGCATCAACCGATATACTGCATTCAAGGCCTTTGAGAAGCGTATCCTCGTTGCTACGGATATCTTCGGTCGTGGTATTGACGTGGAACGTGTCAACATCGTTATCAACTACGACTGCCCGCCTGACGCTGACAGCTACCTGCATCGTGTGGGGTACGTGTCTTCATTCCTGCAGTCATTTTACGAGGAAACTAATGGGCATGTGCAGTCGTGCTGGTCGTTTCGGAACCAAGGGTCTTGCGATCACATTCCAGTCGTCGGAGGCCGACCAGGGGGTCATGTCTGCGATTCAGTCGAGGTTCGAGGTAGCAGTTCCCGAACTCCCTGACCACATTGATCCGGCTAGTTACAGTGGGTTTTTTCTTGCTATCTTTTATGTTTGGTATACTGATGTGGTTTGGCCAATAGTGACTTCCTAATCGTTTCGCTAATATGTTTTGTGCTAGTCTTTCTGATCTTGTTCCTATGTACTGTTACTCGTCGTAAATGATACAAATGTTCCACATGCAGTCGTAAAATTTTGTTTGTAAGGAAGAGGGGGGTCAATCATGCCCCGTCGCAGTCAAGTTACGTCAATATGACGTCAGGCGCCCGTTGAACAAGACCTGGGTCAGAGCCTTTTTTGCCCAACGCCAAGCTCTGGACCGCCGCCCAGTTTCAATTTGGCAGAAGTCATCTATGAGACGGAAACTCGGTCAGCCAACTTTCCCGACTCTTTATTTTAGAGATGCTATTCTTTCTGTCCCCGGATATACCTTTGACAAGGCAAGCACAAAATTCGTACTGTCTCATATTATCCAGCTTGAATGAAAGAAACAGGCGGTCCCTTGGCAAGACACGGGTAGTATGACCATGTTGGCCGAGGGGAGCAGCCTCAAGGACGGCTCGAATATCATCGCCAAGATCGCCCCAGCACAGTCCAATGGGTCCATGTGTCTAGAGAGAGAGGCCCATATGTGTGTCTCCCGCCCCTCTACTGGAGTTATGATCCATTGACACGGTGTAAATAGTTTAGGTCGCATGTCGAACTCCACTAACGGATATAGTACCACCTTGCGCATGCTTGATTATCTGAAGATTACGCGCGAGCATGGAGATTGTGTCGTGCTCATTCTCGTCCACCCTGGACTTAACCTCCTAGGCCGATACCTGCCACCGACCAAGGTGAACGACCTACTCTTGGCCGATGTTTCTCGAGTGCGGCCGAGCTCGTCCCATGGAGACGTTTTCATGGCGAGTGTGGAGGAAGAATCGCAGGCGACGGAGGCAGCAGAGGCAACGGAGGCGTTTGCCATTATGGATCTGGCATCGTTTTTGGAGTACGTTCACTGACTACCGTGCTAAGGCCACTTTATCATTGGACATTTTCAGGTTTGCTATCCAAGCGACGCGATGTTTAGAAAACCTCCACAAGTGCGTCCTCTCCTATTATTGCTCCTTAATACTCATGCATTTTGGTTTATAGAACTGGAATTATACATCGTGAAGGTATGTTTGCCGCAGTCGACTCCGCAGTCGACTTATATCACGTCCTCCCTCACCTCTCATCTCTTCAACTAGTCCGTGCGAATGCGTTCCACCTCAACGCACACTCTGGTTTCGTGCGGATCGTCCACTTTGGCAACCGAGCCATCTCCCTAGAAAACTTTGGGTCCCCCTCTTCGCTCGTTCTACGAGCATTTGAAGAGGTCGAGAAGCTGAAAGTAAAGGAAGTGCTCTGCTACCTAGCGCCTGAGCAGACAGGCAGTATCGAAACCATGACGCAGGATCACCGCACCGACCTCTACTCCCTAGGGATCCTTTTCTGGACGTTACTCGTTGGGCGCGGGCAGATGCCCTTCGAGGGCGGGCCCTTGGAGCTCCTACATGCAATCGTCCAGAAGCGCCCGATGCCCGTACATGAAGTCCGCCGCGACGTGCCGCAGGTTCTAGCGATGATAGTTGAAAAGGCATGTATATCCATGCTCATTTCATATCTGATCGATGATGCTGAGCTGATACGTACCTCAATGAACGTGTTCAGTTGCTGTCTAAAAGTCCCGATGCACGGTATCAGAGTGCGCATGGTTTACAGAAGGACCTGCTAGAGTGCCAGAGGCGCCTCGTTGCTACTGTTTCCGCTGCCTCCGACGACTCTGCCGAGGTAAGAAAGCTTTATCACCTCTTTTTTGTTGTTGTACTCATACAGCTATGGTGATAAGCTCATACCTCCATTTGAAATTGCATTGGAAGACCGATTCATGGTAGGTTCCGTTCTCCAGTGTAACATATTGCTTAATGATTTGGTTCTCAGGAATTCACAATGCCCATAGCCTTGGTGCGATTTCTTGGTTCTACTGTTCGAGATTCACGTGTCTAAATGAATAATCAGTTTGGCAGGGAAAAGGAGCTGGAAATTATACGGGATGTTAGTGAGTATCTGTCTCGACCTATACTTGTCTCAATCAGCCTTTGACCACTACCCACCTAAGTCCGGAATGCGTCCACCAGCTTCTCCCGCCACTTTTCGGCTTCGAAGGGATTCATGGCTGCCTCTGCCACCACCTCTTCGTCGGGTGTTGACACTGGCTCAATGGAGGACCTCAGCGAGACGCTCTCTTCGCGCAGTGACTCGCCAAGCAACATGGTCATAGGCGACGCGGGCATGAGGTCGCCCGCAAGCAGATCTCCCCAGATGCCGATGTCGCCTGAGTGGCAGTCTTCTTCTCGCACCATTAGCCCATCGCTTGGGTCAAGCAGCAGGCTTAGGAAGATGGTGTTGCGCTCCGGGACGAGAGCTTCGAGGACGCAGGCAGTTATGGTGATCGGCCCCCCTGGGTAACCTTTTTTTCTGTTGACTTTGGTAGTGTTGAGTCTCACTTGATGTTGCTAGCATCGGGAAAAGCTCCATGATCCTCGCCAACCAAGCAAAATGGAGATGTGAGTTGGATCTTTATCTCAGGGAGCAGAAACTGGACCTTACATTTTTCCCAGCCCATGGTCTCTGGGGCCAAGCCAAATTCCAAAACGCAGATTCGGCGCCGTTTGCTGCACTAGTAAGCCTCGTTCGGTAATGCAGGAGCGATGTACACTCACCCTCTCTACCAGCTTGGGTGCCTCTCCTCCGTCCTCCGCCAACTCATGGTCTTCCATACGGACCTTCACCGCTTCGTCAACGCACTCCAGGAGCGACTCGGGCCCCAAATGCAGAACGTCACCCTCCTTTACCAGGGCACGCCGGAACTGAAGGATGTCCTGGCTCTGTTTGGCATTACGGTTGAGGAGCCGAAGGAGCATCTCTCCACTAGACAGCTAAGGGCGCGGTTTCAGTCCCTCATGGAGAATGTATTTTCGGTTATTGCGGAGACGAGACTGTTTGCGTTGTTTTTGGATGACTTGCACGAGGCGGACGAATCGTAAGTGTATTTGAGCATGTGTTGTGGCGTTTTGATAGCTAAAACGCGGGCATGATACAGGACGTTGGACCTTGTGTCGACGTTGCTTAACTCGAGGAGTCGAATGGTGAGTTGCATCAACCAGTTTGTACACTTCGGCTAACACTCTGCACTAGCTGATTTTTGCGACCCTTCGATCTGGCCAGAAGTATGTTTTCTACTTACATTCTTCTTTGGTATCTGTTGACGAGTAGGTATTGTTGCAGCAACATCGTGGAAAGGGTTCGGAAGATGTTCACGAGTCGGTCGAAACCCACGTGGATATTCGTGGAGCCGCTGTCCTACTCTGCCATATCGTCTCTCGTTTCACAAACGCTTCACCGGACCAAGGAAGACTGTGTCCCACTGTCGCGATTCATATACGCTGCGTCGTCTGGGAATGCGTTCTCTGCGAGGAGTATTTTGAACACACTTCAGCGGCAACACCATGTGTGTATTATTTTCTTCCTTTGTGGAGTTGACCTTGTGCTGAAGAATACGTGGAGATTACGTTCGACTGGGCCAAAAACCACTGGAAGTACGTTTATATCTATAGGACGTCCCTGTGAAGTACTCATTAGGTTGGCGCCAGATATGATATCGTTTCGATCGAAGGAAGCCTTAACAACCAAACGGTATCAGACCCGTCCGATATTAGCTTCTTGATATCTCATATGAGAGAGTTGCCGGAAGAGGCAAGAAAATATCTCACATGGGCAGCCTTCTTTGGAGAGACGTTTGTCCTGACCGTCATCCTGGTTATATGCGTGCTAAATGATATGGTTGATGTTCAGTTTCAAGGTCACGGAAGTAGCACTCATGATGGACTGGGAAAACTATAATGGTCACTCTGGCAGCAGTGAGGACGAGACCGAGGACATGTGGAACCTGCCCAAAGCGGTCTCGAGCCTGCGCGAGACGGGCTCCGGGAGTAGCCGCGGCTCGATGCGCGGCCTGCAGTTTGCGCTTACGGAAGGCTGGCTTATCCAGCGTGCGAGGGATATGTGCAGCTTTGCTCATGACCGATATCGCCAGGCTGCACAGGCGGAGGCTAACGCGCTTCCCGAAGGAACATTCGCGACAATGTCGTTTAGGGTATGTGGTTTATGCTGTTGCTGTTCATGTTGTTGCGGTTGATGTAGACTGGGGGCAGATTATCTTGATGATGCTCCATGAGACGCCGTCAGATGTGTACCGGATCGCTGAGCATGCGAAACAGTCAGTCCTCTCTCTTCTAGCATTGATCTTACGTTAATCGTTCGTTCAGCTGTCTGCCTCTTTTGCACCAAAACCCTAAGCGAGAAGAATTGTTGGATGTCTTGATCGACGCCGGTGAATCTGCTTGGTCTAGAGGTGCTCATGAGGTTTGTTGATTCAGAAGAAGATTTTGATGTTAGTTTGACGTTCTCTGTAGTTGGCCATTCGCTCGTTTATCAGCGCCAAGACCCTGCTGCATGGAGATCCCTGGGCCCACAAACCTTCTCGAACGTTTGGATTATTTTCAAGGCTTGCTGAGTGAGTATGTCCATATGTATAGCTGCCCATGTCGTGTTAACACATTGGTCAGACTCTACTCCTGGAAGGGTGACTATTTTTCCTACATTCATAATCTTTTATATCTGGAATATTTTTGCCATCTTTCAAGGAGACTACGATACATCAAATTCTATATTGGAGGAATGTTTAGGGCATGCTCAGAAACCGGAAGACACAGGGAACATCCTACGGACGCGGTCGCGGAATCATTTTCTGTGTAGCAACTTTACTGGAGCACTGGACGACACTCTATTAGCACTCAAGGTATTGGGCGTGGAGGTAAACCCGTCACCAACGGTCAAAGAGGCGAATGCACTGTTCGATCTCATCAAGAACGAGATTTTGGCCCTTGGGTTTGATGAAATATTGAATATACCACAAACGACTGACCCTAGGATCGAGCTTGCAGTGAGTGTGCTCAATGATGCCGGTTTGTCCTTTGGTCATTCCCGATGAAACACTTTTTTGATTTATGTTTCGGGAAGGTCTGAATGCATACTGGGACCCATCAACACCAGCGTTCGGCGATATAATTGGGTTAACGGTAGGGAAAACATCTGCCTAATATCACGAAAAAATGGCTCAAGTTTCATAAAGACGATACAGGTGGCATTACGGTACGCCAAGGGTGTCTTCAAGCATCACTGATGACTCACAATATATAGGCATGGGATGTCGCCTGGAACCGCCGTTGGCCTTTTCTGGGCTGTAGGAGGTGATTTTTCTTCGTAAAGACAATCTAGTAGGCTACACTGAAGTTCTATCCAGCCGCTGCAGAAAAAAGGGGACTCTACCGCTTCTCTGCAGATCTTGGAAAGTTGGCTTTGAAGATCGCTGAAATGCATGGTCATAGTGGAGAGAAATGGTGATGATCAGCTCTTGACGTTCAATTTTTATATGCTTACATCACGTCCAGCCGAGCTCAGGTGCTGTATTGCGCGATGGTTTCCGGCTATGACAGTGTACATATCCGCGCCAATATACCCCGGTTGGAAGATGCTATCAAATACGGGAATGGCGCAGGGGATCGGTCAGTAGTCACGGCATACACATCCACCGTATCACTGACGAAGGAGAATACAGGGTGTTTACAAGCTTTGCCATCATTCATCTCATTCTCGTTCGCCTTTATGTCTGCGAACATCGTAAGCCAACTTGTATGGCTCCTTCTAACATTCGTCTAATGACCAACCGATGCAGTTAGCGAGCTTGTGGTCGCCGCGGAGGAGGTACATCACTAGACTGTCTCGTTAAGCTTTGCTCTTATCACTCTCTAGTCTTTCAACGACGTGAGGATCTGGAGTCAAGACCGAGAGACTGCTGTTCTTGCCCTTGGTATGTATCTTCGACTATTCACGTTCGTTCAATGATTGAAAATATGCAGGTGTGCTAAACTGCATCCGTGTGCTTGGTGGATACACAAATGCACAATCCATGGAAACGCTGTTCGATACCGATACCTTCAAAGAAAATGATTTCCTAGAGGCCACGCATGCTAGATCTGGCAATGTGCCATTATTACTGAGCTGGTGCGTAAAAATATGTCAATTGCGGGAAAGTTACCCAGCAACTCATAGCACACTAGGTACGACGCCTTCAAGGTAATTAGCTTCGCATCGTTCCACTCTTCTACTATTTTTACCTTTTCCTCAGGTTGTTAGCTACTTTTGCACTGGCTATGTCGAGGAGGCAGCGAAACTTGGTTATTATATCTTCGAGTCCCGCCACGCACATCCAAAGTAAGAGCTATATCAACTGACGTTCGCCTAACTTGAACCCCATCTTTAGCCACCGACATATCCGTTATGCCCTTTTCTTCCACAGCCTTGCCTTGAGTGCTTGCATTCGTAAGGGGAAACTCACTGGGAATGAGCAGGCAAATTACCTATCTCAGATCAGGGAGAATCAAGCCTACATCAAAAGGCAGGTTGTCCAATCAACACTGTGTCAGAAGGCGCCTGACGTGCTTTTAGGTGGCTCTCGCCAAGCCCTATTAACACAAACACTTGGGTAGCACTTGTGGTTCGTTCGAGGAAGCATTCAAATTTTTCTACGTGTGTGCTAACCTCTAACACCAGGAAGCAGAGATTGCATCGTTAACTCGCAGCCAAGATGCATTTAAACTATATGATATTGCTGTGAAGTGAGCTGAATGATCGTTTCCACATTGGATATCAGCTGACGAAGTGTTTCAGGCTTGCTGTAAATAATGACTGGGTCATGGAAGAAGCATGGGCTCTTTATCTTGTATGTTGCGTGC
Organism: Lyophyllum atratum; assembly: GCA_014905825.1. Classification (NCBI taxonomy): domain Eukaryota; kingdom Fungi; phylum Basidiomycota; class Agaricomycetes; order Agaricales; family Lyophyllaceae; genus Lyophyllum; species Lyophyllum atratum. Next base: position 640,259 of record JACGCN010000025.1, on the reverse strand, counting down.
CAATTTGCCAACAGAACAATTTAGCTCAACCACCTTCAAGCAAGGGTGCCATTTCGTCAGATGTGGCGTGGAAGGCTTAGGCAGTGAACTGCAGCGACGGGCCATAGCCCGCCACTCTCAGTGGGGTGCTCAAGGAATAGTGTTTGTGTTCTGCTTTTTCTCGAGTTCCACTCGTTAACATTACCTCAGGAATCATCTTACATCACTATCAGGAATTCGATCCCAGTATCCACTCAAACGCCCCATTTTTTCCTCCGATGTGGGAGTCCAGACAGAGTCACTACCCCATACTGTTTCACAGCTATCCCACATCCATGACACTCACAGAACGGAGACGCACGATGATCAAGAGGCTACTCTCAGTGCATCAGACCTGGCTTCGATCTTGAAGTGGAGCAAAGACATTTCCAGTGACATCAACTTGTCCTCGGGTCCGTATAATTTCGATGCCTGAAAAGAAATTATGATTCTACCTTTTCTTCTAGCATTACAGAGGTTAACGGAAATCGCCACGGGTACGTTTGCGACATATCTTGTCTACCCCTAGACTAATGCATTCGTTTCTAGAAACCTCTGGTTCGTTGAACACGTGCGGTACGTTCCTTGGGAGCTGTCAGTAGAATAATCAATGACTGCCACTTCAGTCGTAATCGCACGCGAAGCTGGGGACTACACAGTGGCCACGAGTATGGTCCCTCCTGAGCTGTGTCAGGTTCATGAGTAAGTACATCCGTCCTTGCAATGTTCCTGTGACCATGGTGCTCACTAATAGTCATGAAGGAATCCCAAGTCTATCCGTACCATCACCGACCCTCTCCAGAAAGCAATCGTTCAGCATAGTCAGTGTCACCCCAGCAACCAATTTCCGTCTAGTTGACGCTCTCGAACAGCTCTGAACTCCAAGGAACATGTCTGTTACGAGGATGCCTCGCTGGATTCGCGTTTTTCATCAGAAGCAGGTCAAACTGTTCATCGTTCCGTGATCTGTCTGCCGATATTCAGCAACAGGGGCCAAACCTTTGGGGCAATTTACGTCGCCTCGACCCATCCTTTTTCTCGGAATACTGTAACTATTTTGACGCTTCTTTGTCAACAAGCCAGCATCAGCATCGCAAATGCACTGCTATTCCGTTCGGTACAAGCTGGTACAAGAGAGAATTTGAAGATGATCTCGGCGCAAAAAGAAGCTCTAGAAGCTGCTCGGAAGAGTCGTGAAGATGCCTTGAAGGCCACGAAGGTGTGTTCATCGCTTTAAGCCTGTAATTGGCATTCGGTCTCATGGTACATCAGATCAAAAGTAATTTTTTGGCATCAATGAGCCATGAACTTCGTACCCCGTTCAGGTATGTGGTACAGACTTCGTATGCAATGCTGGAGTATACGCCTTAATATACGACCCCTTAGTTCTTTCTATGGGTTGCTTGATCTTCTCAGCGGGACTGAGCTTAATCCAGGCCAAAGCGAGATTGGTGCGAAGCTTGGTCTTGATTTTAAAAGAAAGTTCCTTCTCATGAGCGCGTCCAGTTCAAACAGCGAAGCAATCTTGCGAGCTTCTGTTAAAGGTACGTGTCATAACCTCGACATTGATCGCAGAACACCGACATGTTCATTCCAGATCATCGATTCAATTTTGGATTACAGCAAACTAGAGGCATCAGGTTTGTCGTGTAGTACAAAGCATGTGCAGAATCTAACCCTAGATGCAGCCGTCAAGCTAGAGCCCAGTGGTTTCCTGGTCGAAGTGAGTATCGTTTCTCTCTGCGAGAGTCGCCCAAATTAATCACGTCATTCCAGAATATAATTGCCGTTTGTTGTCAATCTCTGCATCAATGGCCTTTGCTGAAAGATTTATAACAGGATTGCATGGAACTCCTTTTACCCATGGCAGCTAAGAAGCTTGATCTCTCTTTCAACATAGAGGCAGATGTTCCTCCCTGTGCGCTTGTTGCTTCTTGCAATATCAGTGGCATAGACTAACACTATTCTAGGGGTCTATGCTGACTATGCGCGAATCCGCCAAGGTCTGTTGTCTGCACTTCTGTAGGCCGGGGTTTTCGACTAAACCGTACGCCTTAGTTTTGATGAACTTGATTGGTAACGCAGTCAAATTCACTGCCAATGGCTCTGTCCGTGTTGTGTGCTCTGCCGAAAGTGTTGCTTCGACCGCTGGGGAGGTTGATTTGAAGTTCGAGATTCAGTAGGTATCCATTCTTCCAGTTGACACATATTCGTAACCCATCTCTACAGAGACACTGGCATCGGTCTTGCTGCAAGCGATGTTGATCTTCTGTTCGTTCCATTCCAGCAGGCAGACGTAATTGTTTTGTATTGCCCCTCACCCGATGCCATCTGATACATTTCTGCTCAGAACTCTTCTACCCGCCGGTTTGGTGGAACTGGATTAGGCTTATCCATATCCCGCCAGCTCGTCAAACTTATGGGAGGCGCGATCGGTGTCCATTCAGAATTGAATGCTGGGTCCATTTTCTGGTTCACGATTCCAGTCAAGATATATGAAGCAGAAGATTCAAGGAAGGTCAGATACTTCATCATCTAATTGTACACTTCCTTCAAATAATTGATTGCCTTCAGGCGTCTCTCGAAATCGAGGAACTCCAGTCATGCTTGATGACGCCAAAGCCTCCGAGAATACTTGTCTGCTCCACTTCCGATGCAACACTGGCATTCCTAAACACAATGTTCAGTGGCTTCCATGTCACATTGGCACCATCTCTACAAGACGCAAAGGATAGAATCCAGGTCCACAGAAACACGGGATCACCTCTTGACTTCTTGGTCTTGGATGATCAATCAGACGCACACGTGGAAGATTTATTTCGATTCGTCGAAACTCCAGATTCGCTCGCCTTGCGGGAAACAAAACTTATTCATCTGTACACTCCTACCATGAACCGTACAGGCCATGCGGTATTTGGGTCGAGCACGACCCCTGGGGTTATCAAGATGACAAAACCGCCACGGAAAGCGCGAATGCTTCAGACGCTTGCTGGATTGAAAGATCTGCCTAACGCAATGAGCATGACGCCGGCGACGGTAATTTCCAAAGCGGTGGAAGACCTCGCGGCGGCACAGCGGAAACTCTTCGGTAATATATTGATCGCCGAAGGTGAGCTAACGAGAAGATTACCTTGGCCATCTGCTCACCATGCCATTTATGATAGACAACCCGATCGCTCAGAATCTGTTAGTCAAGCAGCTGGAGCGCTTCCATTTGAATGTCACGGCTACTGGCAATGGGGAGGAAGCTCTCGCAGAATGGGAAGCCCACGAGCCTGGCCATTTCAGTGTTGCCTTGTTTGATCATCGTCAGTTGGACGGATTCCAGGAAAAATGACCGACCTCTAATGACCTGCGGTTTCCAGATATGCCAATATGTGATGGTGTTGAGGCAGCGAAGCGACTCCGGCATCTGGAGAGCAAACGCAAGTGCTCGGTGTCATTACCCAGTGAGTTCCTCTTTCCTTTCTTGCGGCACGTAATTTAACTCACTCCACCCCAGTTGTCGCCTTGAGTGCTGACTGTCAGGATTCTACGAAGCATTTGTGTTTGAGTGCTGGCATGAATGCGTTTTTCAGCAAACCCTTAAAGAAGGGTAAGTGATACACCACTGAGATCTTCGACACTACTCATCACCCTCGCAGGTGATTTGATGTCTCTTTTGTCAATGTTTGGTCAGTCTCCTGGCGTGTAACTCGTTATTGGGCACCGGAGAGATGGTTTTTAGTGCTTTGCTCGGTTGTTATCATCATCATCTGCTTTGAATCTACCGCAATAATTTACCCTTGTTGTACTTTACTTTATGACCTTCTGCCTTGGATAGAAGTCGAGCGATTAAATTATTGTCCGATTTCATAGTGTATGTACACAGTACAGTTTTCCCAATGGGAGATGGATATTCGATGTTGTATTTAACAGAAAACTTGCAGATGACAAAGTGGCAGAGGCGTAAGAGCGTAAAGATGACGAGTAAAAGTACGGAGAAAAAATTCCAATCATCGTGGAGGAGCAGCATAAGCACCATATGTCTGCTGACCTGGGTACATTGGGCGTCCCTGTGGATGCATGCGTGGGTCAACCATGCCTGGCTGCATCGACTGCTGCTGCGGCGGCATCATATGGTACATTTGCTGGGGTTGGGCTTGTTGCGACGGAATATGTGAGTGGCCAGAGTGGGGATGAGGGAAGTTGAAGGAGGGGGGAGGCATGGAGCCGGGCGAGGAGTTCATGCCGTAGGAGTTCGTGTTGGCGGTGTTGGTGAAGTAAGGATGGGAGAGGGCGTCTACGGCTGAGATGCGTTCGGCAGGATCGAATTTGATGAGAAGTTCGAGAAGGTCGATGGCTGGGATCGCGGTGGTCAATAGTTGGAACTAAAGGAAATACACTTCGACTGGCGTACCTTCCCGAGAGGCTTTAGGGAGAACTTGTTGCAAAGACATCTTGGGATAGCGCTGGAACTGTTTGAGTTGGATTTCGGGCTGTTGGGTGGATCAGTTGATCTTAGGCATGATCATCGGATTGGCAGTACTTACAGAGTCCTTGGCCATCTTCTGGAACTGAGCATCACTTGGAGTCCCAATTATTCTCATGATATGTAGCAGCTGGTCTTGATTATCTCTTCCTCGAAAAAGTGGCGTTCCAGATATCATCTCTGCGAAGATACAACCACAAGACCAGATGTCGATGGAGGTGCTATAAGTTCGGGAGCCTAGCAGGACATCCGGCGCTCGGTACCAAAGTGTGACCACCTAGAATATAGCATGAGTGAAGGTCACGCCACATTGAGATAGCTCTTGCCTCATTCGAAAACGTGTTGACGGGAACTCCGAAAGCCCGAGCTAAACCAAAATCACCCAACTTCAACTCTCCCTTCCTGTTGATGAGCAAGTTCTGTGGCTTGAGATCACGATGGAGGACTTGGTTTTCGTGACAGAATGCGGTGCCCTTGAGAAGTTGATACATGAAACTCCGGACGGTCACTGGATCCAGTGCGCCACGATCGCCGTGGGTGTCCATGTATTTCTTGAGATCTTGCTCGCAATACTCGAAGATGAGGGTGAGCTTTGCCTCGGAATGGATGACGTCGTGAAGGCGGACGATGTTGACATGTTTGAGCTCTTTCATAAGCGACACTTCGCGGATGGCGGTCGATGGCGTCCCTTCCTCAGCATCAAGGTTGATCTCCTTAAGAGCTACTATCTCGTTGGTAGTCTTTGATCGGCCCTAGGTTAAAGGTTGGTATATGAAGCGGGCGAGGCGGTGTATAGACGTACCTTGTAAACTGTTGCATAGGTCCCCTCGCCTATAGATGTAATGTTTAGTCAATGTCGGACGAAGGCGATATGTTGACCATACCTAGTTTCTCAAGCTAGCATCGAGTCTATAAGCGTTGTGAATTCAAAGGAAAGGTCTGCTCCTACCTGAATGTACTTCATATATGGATTGTGGTGCGGCGGCGGCGACCGTCTCGTCTGGGTCGCGAAGGGTGCGAAAAGTTGTCGGTTTTGGAATTGGGTCGACAGAGTAAGCGAAAAGGAGTGATGACTATATACCTGCTCTACACAAAAGGCGAGGAGAACAAGAAGGGGCCCCGGCGACGGGAGTTGGATGCAACTGTGCAAGTCCGACCTGCCATCTAATGTCCGTAATTGGTGATCGATCGTGTCGGAACCGGTACATCACACGTGACTTGCCTAAAGCAGCGACAAAAAAAAGTGTTGGCCGTGAACTTGAAGGACTTGTATTCCGGTGAGCGCTCTGTATTGCGATCCAGCTTCTTGTGTTCAACGACGAATCGAGCAGCATGGCACCCTCGGCCAAAACAAAAAAGCGCACAAAGCCTCCTCAGGGTCGCCCTGTATCTACATCCGCAATCTCGCAACCCGTAGTCGAGGATGCCTCCCATTTAACAACTCTCTCGTCCTTCTCTCCGAATGGCAACCACTTTGTATTTCTTTCTCTAGCTGTCGACAAGCATCGCCTACGCGTCTATAGCACCGTTACAGGACAATCTGTGGCGGAACATATCGTCGACTCCGCTCGCGTTTCCGCCGTCACATGGAGCACGTTCGACCCATCGGAAACCTCGTCTGCAACCGCCGAAGCATCTCCCAGTAAAAAGAAGAGAAGGAAACGAGATAGTTTGCCGGCTGAAGAGGAGGCGCAGAGCAAAGCAATTGAAGTGGTGATTCTAGGCCTCACCAATGGAACAATACTCTTCTTTTCAGCCAACCATGGCCGGGTCTTGCGCAGTCTATCACATCCAAGTAGTACAGCAGAGATTCTATCCGTGGCTATGGTTGAGAACCGCGACAAGACCTCCACAGTATGGACCTCTGGAGCTGATGGTGCCGTTCGTCTCTGGAATGCCCAGAAAAACGAGATTGTGGGCAGTTGGAAGAACGATGACCGAATACCCTTCACTTCCCTAGCCGCACGACCAACGGGTGATGATGTTGATGTCCTAGCCGCTCATCACAGCATCCGTTTGTTGTCCCTTTCATCTGACATCTCCGATTTCGACACCAAAAAGCCCACACAGCTGGCCTCCTTCACAGGCCACGCATCTGCAACACGGAAACTCCAATGGGATGCCTCGCAAACACCATCAACCCGTTTCTTATCCCTCGCAGAAGGAGATCGCTTCCTATACATGTGGCAGGTCCCCGAGAGCCCTTCCACGGAGGGCAAAGCTATCGCGTCCATCCCTCTGGACTCCGACGCGCGCAACTTCTCACTCTCTGTATCCCAAAAGTCGCCTGACACGACGAAAAAGCAGACTCTCCTTACCCTGTCTGCTTCCGGTAAAATATCCTTATTCCCAATCCCATCCGAGTTGGCTACTCCTACGGGCTCAAAACACAAGCTATCTACCCTGCTTCCACGTTCAAGTCTAGCTATCTCCGCGAAGAGCGCCGCTTCAGGAGCGAAAGTCGTTGATGCGGTGTTTTCGGCGGAGGAAGGGAACATTCGTGTGGCTCGACTAGTTGGTGGGATTCGTCCCGTTTTCGATGTTGTGGTGCGTAGCGTGTACTTTCTGTTTCTCTTCACGTCGTTGACATGATCTATTAGCGGTATCTGGACGCTGCAGGCGAGTTCATCCCAGATGTTGTCCTTGATGACGTTACGGTGTTACCTGCAGCTGAGAGCCAGGTGGTGAGTCCTATCAACTGAGGGTCTCCGGGAAGCTGTCTAATGTTCTGCAGGCGGCTCTCACACAACGCTATACTGAAAATCCATCATTAGCCGTGGCTTCTGGGGTTCAGCTGGGCCAGGACGAAGAGATGGACGATCTTGCTCTTCGAGACCTGGACGGCGATCTCGATGTGGATCTCGCAGAGCTCAGTCTAGGCCAACGCCTGACAGCTCTATCAGGTGCTGACGCCCAACCGTCGTCGGAGAGCGACGGCGAGGCCGCCCCGAAGGAGTCCAAGCTCTCGAAGAAGAAACCCCGAGGCGAAGTGACTGTAGTTCCTGCGAACTCCCTGACGCGAACCTTGATCCAAGCACTGCATTCGTCGGATTCGCGCCTGTTGGAGACGTGTCTGGCGCACTCTGACCAGGTGTTGATTCGCAATACCATCAGGAGGCTCCCACCTCAGCTCGCCGTGCCCTTGATCACAGCGTGCGTGGAGCGTCTGGGGCGAGGTGCGAGGGCAGGGAATATGAAAGGTGGAGGTGGTGGCGCGAGCTCGCAGCGGGGTAGGGGTCTCATAACATGGGTCAAGACCACGTTGACCGTTCACAGTGGACATCTCATGACGGTATGTCACTCCGCACCTAACCTTCTCATAGACCCTGTTCTAATGTGTGGGCAGATTCCCGACCTTGTGGCGAGGCTCTCTGGCCTCTACGCTACGCTTACCTCGAGGTTGACGTTGCAGGATAGCCTTCTTTCGCTGAGTGGGCGATTAGATATGGTCATCTCCCAGATCGAACTGCGTTCTTCTGCTGCACCGGCGCCTTTGGCCCCTCGGAAAGGCAAGGCACCGCCGAAAGCGCCAGGCGCTGAAGTCAAGCGGTATGTTGAGGGCGAGAGCGGGGACGAGAGCGATGAGGACGAGCAGATGGAGGTCGAAGTTGAGAGTGGTGATGATGAAGGGAGTGTGGAGGATGTCGAGCTTGGAGGCGAGAGCGATGAGGAGGACGAGATGAGTGAGGATGAGGAGGAGGAGGAGGAGGATGATGAGGGTCCGACTATGAATGGGTTCATCAACGATGAAGCGGAGGAATACAGTGAAGAGGATGAGGAGAGCGAATAGATCTTCCAAGTTGTATAGATTTACACGGCTAATGTTGCGGTTTTCTGACACTCAAGCCCTTGCACCTGCTGGCTTATGACAGGGTGCATGTATTGTCAGTGCAAGGCGCGGCTGCGGATGCGTTCGGTGTCGACTGCCTGGGTGCACCCAAGTCCCCGGGCGACCGTGCTGCATCGGTGCCCGAGGTGACCATCATCACATGAAGTAAATCGCGAGCACATCTGTGATCATCTGCCGACTGGACAGTTTTCTGCCTATTATTAGCCAGGCCTCATTCTCGCTTTTCCTTGAACTGGCGCAGACCCTTAGAGAGCAGGATGAGACGTATGTTGGAGAGAATCCGAGATTAGATGATTAGGTATACTTCATACAGTACAGGTACATTTATTTCCGTCGTAGGATGCGTATCATGTCTCCCCTCCGCCGAAATACTTGCTGGTGCTTGCCTCTTCGATATCGATTTGTGATTTAATTGTAACAACCGTTTTTCGTGGCGTATCCTGGGACTTCTTCGTAGGCCGCTTAATCAAAGGATGAGAGTGGGATTCGCTAAATGATGCGTATGCCGACCTTTCGTTTCTTTGGACGATTTTTGAAATCCGGATCTGAGGAATCGGACAACGGAGTCAGGTCACTCTCCTCCTCATCTAAAGCCTGCTACGATCAACTCATTATTTTTAGTGATGCAATGGTCAAGTTTATCAATACCTTTAGTTTCCCTTTCGCTACCCTCTTCTTGGACACACGCTTTGTTGTGGCGCCAGCGACAACTTCTGGTGGAATTTGCAGCTCTGCTACATAAGCTGATGTACGTCCTCCAACCTTTATCCACTTGATGGTTGCCGGTTCTCCAGATGGCTACCATTGACATGTCAGGCAATAAGGAAGAGTAGTACATGATGAATTATACCAATTTCAAGGTATGCTCCTTCTTCTTTCCTTTACCCTTTTCATTATATGAGCCCAATTTAGCGAGAAAGATACTGAGATGTCACCCATCGATGTTTAAAGAGCCAATGCTCAGGAAATTTGCTATCATCCGCGTTTGCTGAGACAGCTATTCGACAAACTTCGCTGGTTTGGTGATGTAAGGCGGTCAGCTGTTCAGTTGACAGCGCGTTACATTTCTGCTCGGGATGTATACGAGCATTGTACAATATCTCGTCTTCGAAAAATGTTAGCTCTCTAATATGACGAGAATATAATTGGTTCATCATACCAGCGACCCAGTTTCCGACACCAGCACTAAAACTCTGATCCAAGAGCAGCGCTTTGATGGGGCAGGACCTTTTCAATACAGAGGAAGTAAAATCCTCCAAAGAAGGCATGGAAAGAATTGGGTCGAAACCGAGCTCAGAGATCGGTGCTTCGGTCAGAGGTGATGCACGAAGCCTGATACGACCGAGGCGTCTTGCGTCTAGGAACGCTAACTGCTCAGTTTCCCCCGTCGCATTGTCAACGAGATGGAGAATGAACTATGTAATCAGGAGGATTGGTAGCTGTGTGGTGCACGGACGAAGAATAAGGGTACCTTGACAAAACGTGGGGGCCAGTCTGTGTTCGCTGACTTAGGTGTCTCCCTGTAGTGTGTCGGAAGCTCGCCCTTTACCTTATGTGAGGAGTAGTACGCGTTAGGAATGGCACAACCACATATTTAAGAGACTGTGCATGCCTGAAGCATTCCAGTCATGCCAAAGTGAAGCACTGGCATCCTTCCTTCTCCGTCAAGTACCAGGTAGAAACACTTGCCTGGCAGAACATATTAATGGGTATGCAGGACTAGTAAAACGAAGGCTGTACCATATCTACTTGCACTAACAACATGTCTCCCCGTGATTTCCTTAGCCTTCGAGGTACTTATAGCCGCTGCAACGGTATAACAAGCCGTAGAACTTACAAACTCTTCGTGTGTTATTCCCGAGAAGACGATCTCATCTTCTACAGTTTCAACCCGTTCGATTATCTTACCAACGGCGACTTCTTGCACAATGCGAGTTGCCCTTTCGACCTCTGTGATGACGGCATTTGTGAGCTGTTGATACTCTACGCGTGGCGCGTGTACATATGGAAACGCCCTGACCTGGCAATTCTGGCATAGCGAGATGGCCGAAACAGAGTGATGGCGGAATCCTTGTCAAGTTGTCAAAGTCGAGCTCCCTCGGACTTCTGGGAGGGGCTTCGTTGATTGAATGTCCGACCCGGACACCTATGTCCGTGACCGCGTCAACCACTTTAGTGATAGGCTATGATGTCAATACACGGGATACCCACCGTCAACGGACAATGATCAAGATTTCTGACCTTGTGGGTGTAATCATCTTCCCGTGAACTTCTTGCTAATCGTGTAACTGTGTGGCTAGATCGACTTGGATTATGAGTTGGAGCGATCTTGTCCGCGTGCAATTGCTGGCAAATGTCGATACCGTATGCATCGCATAAGATTGTGTCATGCCTTCAGGTCGCCTCTTGCCGTTAGCCAACGTCAACGAGGAATGGGAGCTCTGGATGCAATATGGCGGTGGTCTGTTCTATTTCATCGTACCTTTGCATGCAACATAAACGATCATACGACCCACTTCACGGCAAATTACAGTAACCGACATAAAGAACATCAGTCAGATCGAAGACGTAGCCAAAAGCGCCATCTAATCATGACATTATGTCCATAGATTTGTGCTCTGTCAATGGGCCGGAGTCATATGGCTCGCGAATCGTGTTGTTCTCCGTTGAAGCACATGTCCCCGAGCATGGGAGCACATGTTTTCGCGACACACGCTAACGTCAGGTGAGCACATTCACTGCGCTACCTCACCTTCAGAACCTGACGATGGCTATATTAGCACGATTGTCCATATTTCTTCTGGATGATTAATCCTGCCCTTTGCTTGTCGAAGCCTAGAACAATGCATCTTCCATTACTCTTGCTTGGGCTCTCTACCACCGCCCTCGCCCAGTTCAATAACGGATTTGCCCCGTCGAACGTCCCTTACGGCGGCTTCGGTGGATGCCCCAGCACGGGTAGGACCAGCCAAACAGCTATCGTCTTCCTGCACGGCAATGGCGGTCAAGCGTCCGACTGGTACCATCCCTCATCCGTCTCTCCGTCGACATCGCCGATGTCCCGCTTCACGAACGCGGGCTATCCTTGCCTCTTTGGATTGTCTTGGCTCTCTTCGTCAGAGCAGGGATCAACAAACTTGAACTACCATAAGGAGGCCAAGGCACAGATGGCTGGAGATTTTATTAGGGATGTCAGTTCGTATATGGGTGGAGGGAAAGTCGTCGTGATAGGCCATAGCATGGGTGTTACAGTCGGTCTGCATGCGTTGGATTATACAGGCAGATGGAGCCTGTGAGTATAACGCGACTGTCGCCTTCTAATACCATGGCTAATTGAACGGTGTTTCCTCGCAGGGTACAAAAATTCATATCCGTCGCAGGTGCCATGCGCGGCCTCAAAGTATCCTGCGCAACGTCCGGCTATGCGAACTCCCTCTTCCCAACCTGCGGCTCCCAGAACGCGTTCGATTCGGACATATTCGGGTTCTGGCCGGGTGACAACTTCGACGGCCCAGCAGCCAGCAACCCGCGCATGTCTTCCACGGCCTCAAACGCGTTCACGAGGCGCCCGTCACAGCAGACCGGCGTCAAATTCTACTCGATCAACGCTGGCACATCGGACCAGTTTATCTGCCCGGATCATACCACGTCGACTTGTGTCGGGATGACCTTCAATTCTGGGTCCAACGTCCCGGCCTCCGTTAATATCGGTGTTGGGACGCCCGCGACGAATTCAGCCTCGACGGACGATACGACTGGTGTTGGGCATTTTAGGGCGAAGACTGACTCGGGAACTATTCAGGTCAACATGGTTGCGGGGTGTGCAGGCACGGCGGCATGTTGTGCAGGATATGACGGGGTAAAATGTGCATGAGGGGCTGTATAAGGCTCTGTCTTGGGTTGGACTTGCTGGTTAGGGTGACTCGAACTTTATCAGCATCAGATCAACGCGGACAATTATATATTTTCGTGAACATCTGTCTCCTGTGGTTTATCTTATCAATGACGAGTCAGGGCGATGAAAGGCACCAAGCCAGACACGGTAAGCCAATCGCTTCGTGACTCGCCCTCAGTTTGATCCCACGACCGCGCAAGATGAGGCCGACTGCAGTGAGTGTAGGTGTGGCGTGGGTTACCCAATTTGGCGACCGACGCGGCCACGTGCCCGGAATCATATCTCTGCCACCAGCGTCCCGATTGATATGACACTTTTTCGATATCAGTGCACAAAAGTCTGGACAGAAGCCACAAAAGTGATGACTTGGAATGTGCGCCGAGCATGAAAATGGGGACTCGCGACATGATGGACAATGACCTATCGCGGCGTCGTGATATTGCCTCGTTGCTTACATAAGCTCGATCTACGATCATCTCGGGGCGACGGAAGGAAATCTGGAACTTGATCCCAACACGCGGCAAGCCCCAAAATCGGCAAGCTCCAATATTATCCCATGGCATCTTTCTATACTACTGCGCTATAACTCCCCAGGCCTACATAGCAGTCTACGAGACTCGAATTCTATGGCCGACCCCGAAATGGCCTCGAAAGATACAAGCACCTCACGCTTGGAACAGGTCAAGTCCAAGTCATCTAAGCATCCACCTCTGGGATTGAGATGGAGATCATCTTACTGGTTCACGACATTCACTGTGTTCCTGGGTCAGTCGAGGTATACATATTCGAAAAACTCATGCTGACCCCTTTTCACAGGCATCGCTACGGACGTCTTGGTTTATACGATCATCATCCCTGTCATGCCTTTCCAGCTCCAGAAGTTGGGATATTCAGGAGTTTCAGCCCTTACTGGCTGGTTACTCTTTGCATATGTACGTTCCCTCTCCAAACTGTGCGAAATTGCGGTCTATAGAGTTCATATGCGATTGCTCTTAGTCGGCTGGCCTGGTCCTATGTATGTTCTTGATTCATGACGCGCGAAGTCTCCCTGTTGACGCGTAATACAGCAACAATCCCTATCGCCATGTTCTCGGAACGATATGGCACTCGCAGGATGCCGCTTATAGTTGGACTTGTGATACTTCTGGGCTCCCAGATTATGTTAATGGAGGCACCAACATACGCAGTGATGATTGTTGCTCGAGTGTTGCAAGGCATTGGTTCGTCGATGGTTTGGGTTGTTGGTTTGGCGTTACTGTGAGCAGAATTATTGGGTTACTGGTCACATCCCCTTTTCTCAACGCTTACCGTCTGTATACCTTGTAGATGCGACACCACGCCTGAAAATCTTATTGGCAGTGAGTGTTGCCTATTTCAGACTCGACGGCGCCTCATGATTTCGGCGTATAGGACAACTTGGCATTGCCATGGGTGGCTTGTCAGTTGGGTAGTGCTGTCCATTAATTTCCGCGCCCATTACACATATTGATGATGCCTCTTCAGGATGCTGATAGGTCCTCCGGTTGGAGGTATACTGTACTCTCGGTTTGGTTTCCGGGGACCAATTATTTTTGGGTTGGGGGTAACAATTCTGGATCTTATTGCAAGATTGCTCATCATAGAGCGGAAGGATGCGCTCAAATGGGGAGTCGATCCTAAGGACCGCGACCATAGCAATGTTGAAGAGCAGAGTGACCCCGAGAAACCCCATGCCGACCTTACGCCCACCAAGGATGGACCACCGGAGAAGACCAGCAAAGAACCCAATGTTGCCGAGCAGTCTCGTATTCAAACACAAAGCTCCCCGATCGCTGACGCATCGCTGCTCGACCAGCCAAAGCCGAAACCCCTTTCGCTGTTGAGTGTTATTATCAAGCTCTTCAAATCCTCCCGTGCTGTCGTTGCGATCATAATCACTTTGGTATACGGGTAAGATTCCGCTAACATATGGTGCCTCGTTGTTAAATCTGAATGCCTTTTTCAGCATTGTGTATACTAGCCAAGAGCCATCCCTTCCATTGCATCTGCAGAGTGTATGGGGGCTCAACTCAGGCAAGGTAGGTCTTGTCTTCTTGGCGGCCGTGGTCCCAACCTTCTTTTGTAAGTTTGTTCTCGCTATCAGAGGGGAATACATACTCAACCTTTTTCTAAGCATCACCTATAACCGGGTGGTATGCCGATAAAAAAGGCGCGGAGGTAGTCACATTTGTTTGCCTTCTTCTGAGCTTGCCATGGTGGGTCGTTGTAATCATACAAGCACCGCTAGCCCTGTTTACTGCCGCATTTGCGGTGGAAAGTGAGTACTTCTAACATATCTTTGTGTTGCTTTGTGGATGCACTTATTCTGCAGTCTTTTTCACATCGGGTGTAATATCGCCCTTAACTGCAGAGCTCGCTTCTGTCTCCAGAGACATCGAAGGTGTTGGATGTGAGCTGTCTTTCAATTGTCGTCGTGCAAAATCCAACTTTTCTGGACTAGATGCTCACGTTTACGGAGCATTCAACATCGCCTATGGTGTGGGTTCCGCAAGTACGTTTCGTCTTCTAGATTCTGTAACCTTCTGATGAGAAACATACAAAGTCGGCCCCATCATGGGCGGGCAGGTAAAACTCTTCATGTTGTGTCAGGAAAGCACGCTTAACCTTTCATCCAGATATACGATCATGTCAAGCATGGTTGGACAGCTTTATGCCTGCTATCTACTGGGTTGATCGTTGTGTCGCTCGTCCTCACCTTTTTTTATACGGGCGCTAATCCCTTATCGGGGAGACTTCGACGCGCTCTAAAACACGAGTCGCAGTCGTAGAGCCTACCATACCCGAATGATTAAGAGACTCACACGAGGGCAACGGAGGGCAACCCCGACGCACCTTTGAAACGAGACGTTCAGTCGCCATGCCTTACTCAAGTACATGGGCTCGGTATACTGGCGCAAGACCTTTCTATCACTCGGAAGCGTCGACCCTGTAGATAGCAACCATAGATACATATGGAGAAGGAGGAGGATCAAAGCCTTCAATTGAAGTGGCTATGTAAACGACTTAGAAGCAGCACAGCCACACAACGCCAAATCAGGGACAAGCGCCAAATGACCAACTGCCCTTCACGACCTGCAACTCTGTCGTGATCTTTGCTTCAAGCGACGATCAACGGTCAAGGATCAACTTTTTCAGCGTTGTATCTGCTTAAACCTTCCTGCGTTCTCGACTGACAGTCTGCCTGTGGCCAGGGTGCAAACGCCAGAGTACCAGGAGTCGGAGCTAGAGTACCAGGAGTGAGGTTGGAGTCCATAGTCCTAGTAAAAGTGAGCCTGTGTCAACCCCTCACCACCTGTGCTGTTCACCTAACTGTCAAGACTGTCAGACTTGGCATTTTCTTCCAGCTGGCCGTTATGAGGCCCTTACCTATCTCATCCTCGACCTCGCCAGCCATGAATGACGAAACAGAGTCCCCTGTCCCTGCCAGCGTCACATCCGAAACCGCCCTGCGCAACCATACGGAGACACAGAGAAGCCTTCAACATGCTTCTGCCGCATTGGAGGCAGCCTATCGCCGGATACGACAAGTTCGGCGTAATCTACTGGAGGTAGCGGACAGGATGCCTTCCTCAGAATCTCAAGTTCGCCCCTCCGAGCATGATACGGTCGGCCCCGACCACAATGCCATTGTCTTGACCGGCCCTTTTGTCGATGATTCCTCAAACTTTGAGGATGAACTTGTCTTTGCTCATCCATCGGCGGTGACCAGACCAGTATCGAATCCGCATGCTACAGGTCGCTACCGAGACCTGCCACCTCTGAATACACTTGGACCGGTAAATCCTACACCGCAAAATATGCAGAATTCCCCGTATTTCTCACATCGTCCTTACCCCCTTCCTCGACGCTCCCAGCCAGAAAACCCAGTCCCACGTCGACGGGACGTTCATATAGACGACGCGTCCACTTCACTGGGAAGACGTGTCGCGGCTCGTGAAGCAGCAGGCGCCTCGAACGCAAATCATCTTTCGACGGTGAATTCGTTAGCACGTTTCGACGGAAGCTCCTCCCGCCTCCTCGCGTCCATAGAGCGTGACATTGAACAGTTTCGCACAGTGGCACAGCTTGTACGGCAACGAGGCACAGAACCTGCACCAGCTACAGTACCTGATAGTGCTACGGCTGCCAGGTCGATTCGTCCAAGCCAAACGGCGGATGTCAACGCTGCTCGCAGAACTCTTCTATCTCCAAACGCCTCTACAGGCGCCGATGCCAGCCTTTTGGCGTCGTCGCACCCAGAATCACGCAGGCGAAGGCTCGGTCGAGGAATTGCTTCTGCTCGCCCTTCCGTATCCACAGCATCCGAAAGGCTCTCCCTTCTTTCAAATTTCTCCGTTCAGAATCTTCCCACCCCTGTGTCCGCCAACCATAGACCGCTGATTTTCGAAGAACCATCGAGCTACATACAAGCCGCAAACTTTACTGAAAATAGACACGACACATGGGAAGACCTCATTGAAGAACACGAACAGAGGAACTACGTTATACGCAGGAGATATAATGCGGATGGGGAAGAACATGTTCACCCCATTAATCTAGACTGGATTGACGAGGCACCGTATGGACTCCCAAACATAAGCAGACTGAGGGAGTCGGTTCAAAACGCAAGGGGCGAACCACGTCGACGGGGTTGGGGTGCGTGTCATTTGTCAGAATATTGACATGATCGTTTTTGTTTATTTCTGTGATGTCAACTAGCACGACTTGATGCGGACGGAAACGAAATACCGTCAGATGAAGAGGAGGAACTGGAGCATATTCGTGCCGAGTACCGCATACAGGCGCAATCCCGCTCCCGCGGTCCTATTTCGACAAGAGACGGTGGCGATCGTTCAGGATTTCACCCTCTACAGGCTACGACCACCTCGACCTCTCTCTCTCCAGACGAGGAAAATACTATCACAGAGAGCATTCCTCGTGTACGGCTGAATGCCCGGGACCAGCGTCCATTTTACGGAAGCGTCATGGACTCTGTTATCACGGTGGATTGCCTCCGTCGGGAGGAGTCACTTCCCAGTTATGCCACACCGTTTTGCGCCAATCCGCTCCCAATGCCGATTGAGGAGATGGTATGGTCTCCGCCGAAACGCAAAGCAACGCGGGTGGTAACAATATCCAAACACGCGAGCTTTGCAGGCAGATAAGGCGTCACTTACTTTACTTCGCCTTTCTTTCTTGGTGTACTGTAGAAGAGCTCTTGCTTCCTTAGGCTCTTTCCTGTCCTTTCGTGTCCCGACCTCTCTGTACGGAGTTGTACCTTCTACCCTACCCTTTCCTTATTCCTTATACAACCAT
This sequence comes from Lyophyllum atratum, assembly GCA_014905825.1. Taxonomy (NCBI): domain Eukaryota; kingdom Fungi; phylum Basidiomycota; class Agaricomycetes; order Agaricales; family Lyophyllaceae; genus Lyophyllum; species Lyophyllum atratum. The sequence goes on along the minus strand of JACGCN010000025.1, from coordinate 622,691 downwards.
CCTTTTCCCTTAACGGTTATGTTATTTATCTCTGTTACCCACACTGTACCTTACACACTCCCAATTCAACGCTAATTGGGCACAGGTGCATTTAGACTGCCCTGCATCATATCATGTTTTACTTATCCGAGCCGTGAAGTCATGTTGTCCTCATGAATAGTGAAGGGACAGGGCAGGTGTTGGATGATGGCGAAAGGTCCACCAATCGGCGGATATGGCCCCAGGACCCTGCCAGTTGTGGGGAACACGTTTGATACACATGTTTAGTTGAGGTCTGGTCGATGACTATTCATTGAAGCAAGGAGCTTGGCATCAGAACATAACCTTCATCTATATACCCTGGCTACATGTGTAGGCTGCCTGGCTATCTTCGCCATCATCATGGCTTGTAGAAATATCTAGTCTAATGGTAATAAGAATGCCACAGCTTCCAAGAAATATACGTGTATCCTATACAGTATGCATACAAAAATAATAAGTAAGCTCTAGCCACGAGAGGCAAAGGAGCGCGAAGTGTATGCAGATGTACCAGTACGCTAGACATACACATACATACGTCGAATTAGAAGTGACGAAAAAAGCATCGAGCATGCTGCGCGTGCATGTGCATGGTGTGCATAGAGCGTCATGTCATGATCATATGCATAGGGAAAAACGCCATAGTGCGCCGTCGAGCCCGAAGATCAACCAAAGAACCAAGAAAGTGTCTCGTGTCCCGTCCATCCGTCCGTCCATGCGTGGTAGGTATGGCCTTGCGTACGTATACGCATCTATCGCTTCCAGGCAGCGAACAATCTATCAATCAATCCAACGGCATCTATTCCTGAACATCGGCAGGCCCAATCCCGATCCCCTCCCCCACCTTCGCCAGCCACGCGCGGAACCCACGCGTGCTCGCCGTGCTCCTCACACTCCCGAGGCTGCGCACACTGCGCCCGGCGGTGCTGCGGAAGCTCTCGAACGACGGTGCCGGGCGTAATGACGCGGGGTACGGCCCGCGCACTGGGGGGATGGGATCTGAGGCCATAGGGGTTTGGGTTTGGTAGGTCGCGTGCGGTCTGGGGCGTACAGGAGGGGGGGTGTGGGAGTAGGAGTGGGATTTGAGGTGTGTGGGTGTGGAGGATGGGGTGCTGGTGGGGGGTGGGGGTTGGGGGTAGCGCGTGTGGGTGTACATACGGGATGAGGTGGAGCTGGAATTTGAGCGGGAGCGGGAGAGGTTTGAGCGTGGTTGGTGGGATTTGAGGGAGGCGGTGGAGCGGCCTGCCGCTGAGTTGACATGTGTATTATGGGTGGGCGAAGGCGAGCCAGGGGAGAAGGTGGATGAGGGGCAAGGAGGCGGAAGCGACCCGAGGGCGAAGGGACCCGAGATGGATGGTCGGGCTGAGGTGCTTTGACTTTTCCTGGTGCTTTTGATGTTTTCCTTGGGATCATCCTTTTTCATCGCATTGCCTCCCGCAGACCGAGTAAGACTCAAGAGGCGCTTCAGCCCACCCTCCACTCCTTTCACCTTCTTAACTTTGACATCCCGTCCCCGCTCCTCCTCAACACCTCGTTCCTCGCCATAAACATCATCCTCCCCTTCCTCCTCCTCCTCCACCTCCTCAATCCCCCCAATGCGGATCCGCTCCGGCGCGACATACATCTGCCCAATATCAAGCTGCAGCTCCGCGTCCAAGTTCACACCCTCGTCCGAGTCGACGCTCAGATCCATACTCTCCACATCCACACCCATCTCCCAGGCCAGCGCGTTCTTGCTCAGCCCAGCGCCAGAGCCGACGCTAGACCTGTCATCCTCATCCCCACTGCCATACTGTGCCTGGTCGTACATGTACTCGTGCTCCCGGTACGCCTCCGTGTACGGGTAGTGTACCGTCGGCTCATCCACGAACGTCACGCTCTTCGCGGAGCCTGTTGCGGACCCGCCACGGGAGAAGAGTGCAGCGAGGGAGGAGGGGGGTGCGCGGGAAGAGGTAGAGGCGGAGCGGGTGAGGATAGACTTGGCGGGCATGGGAGGGAGGGATTTTGGCGATGAGGCGACGACGGAGGGGGAGGGGGAGGTGGCTGCGGTGGAGGTTGAGTGGGCAGCGGAAGAGGCGGAGGAGTCGGAGGAATTGGAAGAGGAAGATGAGGCACGGTTGCGAGGGGGCGAGGAGGATGCTTGTGGAGCGTCCGGAATGGTTGGTAGGGAGAAGGCAGGTGTGGCGGTTGAGTTCGAGGTTATGGTGTCGGCGGTAGATGGGGTCGTGGAGGTGGTGGACTGGGTGGATGTGAGGGACGCGCTGCGCTTGTGCACAGATGGGCGAATGCTCGGCCTGCCTTTGCCCAACATCAGAGCTATCCCTTTCCCCTTGTCCGTCTTCATTTTCAGCTTGCCCTGACCCTTTTCATCCTCCTTGTCATCGGCACACCGTGAAGAAAGGACCGAGCTTGAGGATGCAGCACTGTTCACGATGTCCAGGATTCTCGACCCCGGTGAGCCCTCGATCTCCTCGTTGTCCTTGTCTTCGTCACGGCGTGCACGGAGGAGGCCCCAAAACGGCGAAGCCATTTTCTGTTTCTCCTTGACCTTCTCCTCCTTCTCCTTCTCCTTGCCCTTCTCCTTCTGCCTGATGCTACCGGATTTCCCAAGCCCCGCCCGCGCAGGGATCGTCGAGTGCACCTGCGCCGGCTTCTTCGCCGTGGCACTCCCACTTCCATTGCCGCTGGTGTTGGCGTGCGACATGGCGTGCGCGAGGTACCCTGTCTGTGGCCGAGGGCGCTGTTTCGTGATGGGGCTCGTGCGGGCGGAAGTAGAGCGCGTCCGGGCACGGACGGGGATCGGGAGACGTGACGGGCTGGTCGGGGAATGGGTCTTGGGGGAGAGGTGTTTGGGCGAGGACGGTTTGGGGGTGATAGTCGATGTGGACGTGGAGACTGTGAGCAGCGGTGGGGTGCGCGGTTTGGGGTGGCGGTAGATCCACTCTGTACGGTGTGGCGAGGTTGGAAGTGAGCGGGAGAGTTGGGTGGGTGTGGTGGGCGTTGTGGGAGTGCGAGGGATCGATCGTGTGCGGATGGGTGTGGTGGGAGCGCTGGGGATGGGGATTAGACTGGCCTTTGGTGATTGCCGTGTGGGTGTGGATGGAGACGATGAGGTCGAGGCATATGGCAGGCGCATGGACAAGTCCAACGACGATGAAGAGATAGATAAGGGGGAGGAGTCACCGTCAGCGGTGCCAGGGCCAAGATGGTAGTGACGGTGTTTGTTCCAGTTCCTGTTGCGGCGCAGGGACGGGGGGTTCGTGCGGAGAGAGTGCGGATGGGAAGGGGTGGGGAGGCTGGTGGCTAGGGTCAGTGTAGGTGCAAGGGGCTTATATGAATATGAGGAAGGGGGCATGCGTGAACGCATGGTTGGGCTTGCCGAGTGCGCTACTTCCACTGGCATGGGTGGAGGCACCTGGAAGACATCCTCTTGGATAAGGGGAGGAGTCAAGGGTGGCGTGAGCGGGGTCTGTGGATGAGAGATGAAAGTTAGTTGGGGTGATGGTTTATGAATGTGAACGAGGACATGGCTGCCGAGAAAATGAAGACGTGACATACCTGAACACAGTTGGGTGCGACAGTGTCGCTCATGGTAAGACTTGTGTTTGCACTAGAATTGAAGATGCTGTCGCAGTCGTCATGTGCTGACGGTGCTGCATCAATTTCGGTTTCGATTTCCTCTATGGGCTGAAAGACTTGTAAGAAGAGAGAAACGGCGCAGGATGAGCTAAACGTACAGAATCGATGATAGCCTCACTAGCGTGAAGCCACCGAATCTCGTCAATGGTCAGTGCCAGGGACGAGATGTCGTCCATCTCAGATGTACTATGAATCTGACGGAGGCGCGTGAGCGTCTGCATATGGGGACAGGGGGAAAGGCTTACCGAGGACATGATTATTGGTTCTTGAACTTATATTTCGCAAGCCAAGAAAGAAGCAGGAAGAGTTGGGTGATTAGTGAGTCAGTCGGAAATGAGCGCAGACGCCACAGGGAACGGTCTTTCCAAGTCGAACTCGAAGAGGGGAAGCGGTAGACAGAAGCAGGGGAAGGGAGAAGAGCCACTGTAGTCCTCGGCCGACTCATATGCTACATACATAATACCTCGCGACTTACACGTGTAAGGGGTGATCGGAGATGGGGAGAAGATAGCAAGTACGTGCTGGTGTGAGGTGCAGCGAGACTGAGGTTCCGGGCCTCGATGCAGGAACGCAGACCTCGGTTATGGAACATTCGGAACGCTCAGAGTCGTGTATATGATTAGATCCATTAGAAAATAGTAGGGTTGTGTATATGCGTATCACGTGATGCGTATGTCGGTTCATAGGACAGGACGGTCGGCGTGAACACCGCTCCAGATGCCCCTGGTAGACTCCGTGGTACTTTCTACGTTGCGGCGCTTGAGGGATTTTATTTTTGCGCCGGAAGAGTCGAGTAGGAGTTTTATTTTTTGGTTGATGTCGGTGAGAGCTAGGCCGTTGAGTGGGATGACCTTGTCTCTGTTGTTCACTGCAAAAGAATGAGAGGGCGTTATGAGATGTATAATATAGCGCACCGTAGAAACCGCGAACGATGGGCTCGCGGTGTATGCGCTGCCGGACGACAATCTCGACGTGGGGGTTCTCGCGGGCGAGAGACTGGAGTTTTGTGAGGAGAAAGGTGCGGGTGAGGTGCGAGGATGGCCAGCGGTCGCAGCACTCGAACACGAGCTTCCTTATCTGGGGTACAAAGGTAGCATGGCCGTTGGCGGGGAAGGAGCGCAATTGGCCTCTGAGGATGGCAGTCGACATTGAAGAGTGTGCGGAGTTTGAAAATCTGTTCTCTTTGCAGCGAACGCGACGTGATTGAATTTTGAAAGTTGAGAGCTGCGCGTCATGGCCAGAGCCACACGCTCCTCTGCCCACGCTGCCACCACTCAAAAAAGGAAGCGCACCGACGACGACGACACCCACCAGCCACCCCCAAAGCTCTCCCGCAACGATGACGGACCACCGCCCCCCATTCCCGACGAGCATGCCGCCGCCATCCTCGACATTCTCGAGATGACCGACACCCAGGGCCTCCTTGACCGCGTCTTTCCCGTCCTCGACCGCCCCGAAAACTCGTCATCGCTACGGGCACTGCTCTGTGATAGGCAGCCCTTATTAATCCTGCGTGCAGCGGTGCAGCATCTGTTCCCCATCTCATCGCTGCCCCGTGCAAAGCCATCGCCCACTGCAGCCCAGCAACTACGCTTCTGCAATCTCGCTGTCTCCCTCCTCGACCAGGCCTCGAAACACACAACCCCTATTCCCCTCTCCCTCGACTCCATCCTCCCCACAGACGCCGACCCATCAGAACCGAAGACCGTAGAGGGCGTCAAGTATGCCCTCGTTCAGCACCTCCCTAGTCAAGACTACTGGACCTCTCTCAACTCTGACTCAGCCCTCACCTCGGCGCTAAAACGTCTCCCCACCGCACACGCTGAACTTGTCGCCGTCTTCCCCACTCCCGCCTCTCCGCCAAAAAATCCTATCCCCACCCTCGGCTCCTACGTCTCTTCACGGCCCCTCCCATCCGCCAAACATCTCCCTGCCCAACGTAGCGTCACAACCGGGACCTTTCTCGACTACGGCCACTGGGCCAGCTTTGCCCCTTCTTTTGACCACAATGCCGAGGTCGTAGGCCGCCGCGAGCTCGGTTTTGCTCTCTATGCATCTCACGAGAAACGCCAAAAACGGGTGGCAGCTCTAAGAGAGAGGCGGGAGGGCCGGGGATCCATCGAGGAAGTCTTTTTAGAGCCACTGACCGCCCCGGCAGGAGGTGTGCCTGAAAAAGCGCCTCATGTGGATCTGGATAGAGAGCTGCAAGAGTTACTCCCACCGGACGAGGTCGCTTCCATCAAGGCTGCGCTGGACAGTTTGGAGCTGGAGAACGCGGTACAGGAGCTGCTGGAGAGGAATCGCGGAGCGTTAGTGAGACTCGAGGAGTTGCAGATTTCGCGCTTGAGCAAGGAGGGTGAGCACAGCAAGGCCGAAGAAGGCTCGGAAGAGTGGGATACTGGTATGCCCGTCTTCGTATTCTGAAAGCCCATAACCTCAAATATGTGTGTCTAGCTCAAGGAATTATGAATTCTCTAGCAGTCCTTTCATCCCTCCGACCACGCGCCTCCTCCAAGGACGCAGACCACACACCAACCACAATCGTCCCACCCCCTGCCGTCCTTCACAAGCTCCACCGGACCCTTGCCCTCGAGCCGACACAGGGCTGGTACGGCACTCTCCCAGCAACCACCACGACAGGCCCCGTCGCCCTACGCGGTGACACCACCGTGAAAAAATCACGCTCAGTCCCCGTGCCCACCTCCACCCCCGTCCCTATCGCCCCTATCGCCCCCATGGCCACTCCCGCCAGCACCGCGACAGTCCCCGTCGTCGCCCCCACCCCAGTCGCCATGCAATACCCTGGGTACACCTACGCCTACGGTTCCACAGCACAGCACATGCCCCAGCAGCAGCCCTACCGTCCCGCCAACGGCGCCGCGATCCCGCAACAGACCCAGTACCCGCAGTACACGCCGCAGTACTACCCGTATGCTGCGCCGACGCCGCAGCAGGCGCAGCAGATGCAGGGCGGGGTCCCGATGCAGCAGAGCTACTATGGGCAGCAGCAGCAGGGGTATGCCGCCGCTGCGTACTCGGGGTGGTACAATGCGGCGGCGGTGGCGTACCAGCAGCATGCGCAGGCTCAGGCGCAGGCGCAGGGGTCGGCACCTGGGACGCCGCAACCGCAACTGCAGCCGCAACCACAGGTAGCGTCGACGTATGGGAGCTTTTTTGGAGGGGCGAGGACGCCGGCGGTGGCGAATACGGTGTATGCGCCGACGCCGACGGGGCAGGGGACGCCGGTGTTGCCGCCGCATTTGAGGAGCGGGCAGGGGGGGCAGGGGGGGTATTATCCGCCTGCGGCGTATCAGCAGCCGGCGGCGGCGTCGCCTGGGGTTGGGAGGTAGGGGTGGAGGTGGTGTGGGTTTTTCTTTCGCTTTGCGTTTTCTTGTTGCCGGTTCATCGTCGTCTCTCTCTCGTGTGTTCTTCGCCACATTCGGCTCTCGTCTCACGTACATCCACATAAACATACAATATGCTCGCTGTAAAGTTTGCCTCGTTCGTACGAGTTGGCAATGATTCGTTCTCTTCCCACGAACAGTCTTCAAACGCACATAGGCTCAATCGCAAGTGTTCAGTCTCATACATGCACCTTGAAGTACCCGGAGTGAGTCCAAACTAGCATATTCGAACCCCTGATACGGGCCTCCTCAAGTCTTCAAAGTTGAAGCTTGAAACGCGGCGCGTCGCGTGTCGGCAATTCAAAGTTCCGATGTTTCATATTTCCTGAGGAGGTGGCGCGACGCAATTGCGACGCAAGCCCCATTCCGTTTAAAGTGGCGCATTCGACTTGTTGCACCATGTACTATCGCTATCACTATCACTATCACTACCGCCATTTTGCCAAACTGATGCTTGCGAAAGAACGTATGCGGTTACGTCCTTCTCGTTTCATCAATGTCATTATCTGTTATCATGTATGAGGCAAGTGGTGCGGCGCAACACACCATAGATGGATGAATGATTCTGGGAAACCCGGGATGGGATCTATACTAGAGTGCTAAGCGCGGGACAATATAAAACTGTAACGCTGGATGCTCAGAAAATGCGAGCAAAGGCAAACTTGTGCTTTGTACATGCTATATTGACAAGCCGATGCCTTGACAGCGTAAAGCCGAAAGACCGAAGAGCTGCTCTCATCTTTCAAATTGAAAATGACTCGCGATAGTGTAGTTGTCGTCGTGCCCCATGACCCGCCGATTTACCATCCGCATCCCCGCCACATCGGCTAACATCGGCCCCGGTTTCGATGTCGTCGGACTCTCCCTCTCACTGTACCTCACCCTCACCGTCACCGTCCCCGCTCTTCCCCAAGATGCCCCCTACCAGCCCCCAACGATAACATACTCCGGAGAGGGCGCTGACGAGGTCCCACTCGACGCCTACAAGAATCTGACCACCCGCGTCGCGCTCTACGTTCTGCGCTGCAACCAGATCTCCCAACTCCCCTCCCATCTCACCATACACGCAGATAACGAGATCCCCTTCGGCCGCGGCCTGGGCTCGTCCGGCGCCGCCGTCATCGCGGGCGTACTCCTGGGCAACGAGCTCGGGCAGCTCAACCTGCCCGTCGAACGTCTCCTTGACTTTGCCCTTATGGTCGAACGACATCCTGATAACGTCACCGCAGCCTTGGTTGGCGGGTTCGTCGGTTCATATCTCAAGGAGTTGGACGAGGAGGCAACCGAGGCCGCGAGTGTGCCGCTAAGTGAGGTCCTGCCAGAGTACCCGCCGGACGCCGGGGCGGATTGGGGGCTCAACCCGCCGATACCGCCGTTTGGGATCGGGCATTACGTGCGTTTTGGGTGGGCGGAGAGCGTCAAGGCGGTGGCGATTATTCCGCGGTTTGAGCTGAGCACGGCGAAGGCGAGAGACGTTCTGCCGACGATGTATTCCCGGAAAGACTTGGTGTGTGCACGCCTTTTCGTGATCTCGTTGAAGAAATCTTAAAGTGATCAGGTCTTCAATCTGCAACGGCTAGCGGTACTCACGACAGCACTAGCACAGACGCCCCCGGATCCAGGTCTGATCTACGAAGCTATGAAGGATCGCGTGCACCAGCCCTACCGCAAAGCCCTCGTCCGTCTCTCTACTCATCCTTTAATACCACCCACTCACGTTTCTGCTTCTAGATTCCTGGCCTCCCTGAAGTGACATCGTGTATCACACCCTCCACCCACCCAGGTCTGCTGGGCATCTGTCTTTCTGGCGCGGGCCCCACGATCCTCGCTCTCGCGACGGGCGGGTTCGAGGCCATCGCCGAGGACGCGCGCAAGATCTTCCGCCAGCAGGGCGTCGAGATTGACTGGAAGGTGTTACATGTCGTCGGTGGAAGCGAGGTCAAGCAAAATTCTAAAGACTCATGATATTGATTCTAGTCGTAATATGCATGTATCGTGTAATATATCTGGATCGTATCGAGGTTACGTGATTAGGTATCATTGGAAGGAAGGTATGTATGGGTATGTGGTGCGAATGCAGCGATCATGTCAGGCCATTAAAGAATCATCGGAGCGTCAATCAGCCTCCAGCAGTGAGACACACGGCGCGCATGGCGACCAGTGCGCCGGCACTGTTGTCGAACGGCAGATCGACAGTGAACATCACGTCACTGCGGTCGTTGTTGAGGTAGACGGGAAGGTTGACGAGCCCAGCCTGCGTCTTTGAGCCCTCCTCCGCCTGCACCCAGCGTACTTGCGAGGAGCCAAGCCGCACAGTCTCACCGTCATTGAGTGCGAGCCTGTCCGTAGCCCAGGACGCGCCTTCCAGTGCAAGCCCTGTCACACATGTATTAGCCACCTGCACAAAACCGTATACGCAGAAGCGGAGAGAAAGAACGTACCATCGACAATGAACGCCTCGGGATCATTCACCCGCTCGATGTCCAGCCGCAGGCTCAACGTCTCCAAACTCCACTTCTTCCTATGCGCGACGGCCTGACGCGTGGCCGTGATATACGCCTCCGGGAAGAACAACCCACCGAGCCACACCTCGATGTTGTTGAGATTATCCATGCTTGCAATACTATCGAGTTGCGCAAGTCTGCGCGAGAGGTCCGCGATCCACGCAGAGACGGCCATCGCCTTGTGCACCTTGTAGCGGCGCCAGTGCGTGGGGATTGTGCCTGCGAGGGAGGGTGATCAGCATAAAATGCAGTCAGGAGAGAACGGAGGTGCGTACCTTTGGTGAGACTGCTCATGAGGGTGCGCAGGTGGTTCGTCTGCTTGAGCTCGCCTTGGCAGACCATGACGACGTCCCCGAGGTCCTTGCGTACCTGGTCCAGCAATTTGCGCCCGATGTCGCCCTCGCGGGAGAACAGGCGGTGCAGCGGTTCCGACTCGCCAGATTGCTTCGCCAGAGTGTTGAGTTTCTGTAAATGGAAATTCTCAGTAAACCGAGGAGGAAGAACGGTAAGAAGTGAGTTCTTACCGAGGGTAATTGAATGAGCCACTCTTTGCAGCGCTCGAGGAGCGTGCGCATCCACGCCGGCTGCTGCGAGGTCTGGGTCTTGGCGGCGGCAACAGCTGTGGTGTCATCATCGTCGTCCGACAGCATCCGCATCTTCCGGAGCTGACCCAGGAGTTCATTACCTGGCAAAAAGAAGAGGATCAATGCATATAGGGGTTATCAAGGAAGGTATGCGCGTACCTTGAGCAATAGCGATGACGCGTTCCGCAGTCGGAGGGAGACTGAGCCATGAGGGCGGTTCACGGTCTGGCAGGGCTTGCACCCAAGACAGGAAGTGCTCCATTTTCGTGCCATCCGGTGCCTCAAGAAGCTGGCTGCCCGTGGTACTCGGCACGAGATTGAAGTCGACGTTGTAGGCGGCAGGCGTAAAAAGTCCATCGACGAATGCATCGAGGATACGCTGGTCAAAGTCGCTGTCAACACGCCCGCCATACACAGATTGCTTGATGAGTGTACGGAGGGCATCCCAGGGGATGGTGGCCGGGTCGATATTAGTCCGGCCCTTGGAGACTGAGTTGAGCCAGGCGTCAATGGTGCCAAATGCGGAAGCTATGTCCGAGTCGTTGAAGTCATACGTCTTACTCCAGCCAAGGGGAACATAACGCAGACGTTCCTGTACGACGGCATGGAACCAGGCGAGAAGGAAGTAGAGCCGGATTTTCTCCGTTGGGCCTTTCGAAAGACGGGAGGATGTGATGCTTCGGAGAGAATCGAGAAGGTTCGCTTTGATCCCTGGGGGTGGTTCGTTCATGATCAGACGTGACTGGCGTAAAATGTTGACAGGAATAGCAGGGTTCGCTTCCATGGTCAAGAAGAGTCGGAAGTTGCGGTTTGGGTTGAGGGTCTGCAACTTCTTCTCGAGCTGGCCAAGCCACGATGGTGCCAAGTGGACGTTTTTGAGTAGCACCCATGATCCTTGCCTCGACGCAGCAGCAATGGCCTGATCGGCGAGCGTAAACCCTTCCTGGGAGCCCATGGCGACTGAAGTTGAGCGAGCTCCAGTATTCTGAATGAGGTTTTCGACACGATAGCTGGCATCGTAGCCAGGAACGGATACCAAGGCGACAGGGGTAGAAGCTGGGACCTCATCCGACACCATCATGCCAAGGTCGAAGGTGGATTCGATTGAAAGGTCGGTTTGGAAGACTGCCCTGACAAACAGCGCCGTGGACTGCAGGAGACGGTCTGGCCGGAAGCACTTAACGATCAACAATTCACGAATAGCTTCGATTGCAGCTGGAAACAGGGACGTTAGAGGCGATAATGGGTTAGTCTGGATTGAACTCTTACGAGTGCTGGCTTCCCAAGGTTTAGGGACACAAGTTTCCGGACTGCTTGATTCTAAGAAAGGTATCCAGTCATTTCCACTTTCCGTAATGTGCTTGAGAACAGGCTTGAAGATGCTTTGTTTGGAGAAATTCCCGAGGCGAAGCCTCTGCTCCGGGGTGAGGAAAGGAATATCGGAAGTAGTGTCAACGGAGCCAACAATGCCGTCACCGCTCTCCAGCAGAAACTCGAGTTCATCTCCGATTTCCTCCAAGCCACGCAGCTTGACTTGTGATAGCAGTACTGCAAGCATGACGTGGTCGCGATAGAGAAGTGCACGGGATGTCCTTCGGTAAACCACAAGGAACAAATCATTCAACAGAATATCCCGACGTTGACTATAGTCGGTTGTGTGGTTGAGATTTGGGTTATGATGCAGAATATAGTCGAAGATGTCGAGGAAGAAGCGAAGCGAAAACTGGTAGAAGTGATTCACCAAGTTAAGTTGCTCCAGGACGAAGAACACTGAACTGCATGCTTGAGCAAGAGGCAGATACTCGGCTGTGACTTGTTCCACCTCCTTCATGACGACATCGGTCTCCTCCACTTTCCGAGTGATCTCGGCTGCTTCCCTCTTCAAGGTTTCCAGAGTATCGATAACTTTGTCGTCGTCAAGGATATTCCCTGTTGACTCGTTAAGAGCTTGTAAAAGCAACTTCTCGAGGGTTCTAAGTCGAAGTCGGAATTCGCCTTGAACTTTCATAAGGTCTGTTCTCTTGCGCTCCGTATCGGGTCGTTCAACTTTGAGGACTTGGTCGAGCGATTGGCTCTGAAGACTGCTGCGTGTCATAGTGAAGTTGACGAAGGTGACCCTACTGCAAATGTCGGGGGAGAACTCGACGGAGGGATCTCTAGTGGAAAGGAACATCGTAAACGATGGAGAGAAGTCGATGTCTTGGCTGCCCAATCGTATGAGCACACGTCCACCAGTTCGTCGAATTTCTCGGTTCAAGACTGCGTTTAAGATGGGATCGAGGTGCTCCACATCTTGAATCAACAGAGGGTTTCCGAATCGAAGCGCGCTTTCCAATACTTTAAGGAAGGCTTCATCGAGGAAACTTGTCACTGTGATCTTGCGGTCCTTGTACTCGTTCAACAAGAATGTTGTGGCCTGACCAGTGGGGTCAATGATAAGAGGATAACGGTTGAATCGCTTGAGCATAATGGCGTTCTCCGTGGTCAAGTTGTCAGATGGTAAGGATTTCGACTGCCAGCTCAGACGGTCGTCCGCAGTGGAAAGATATTCGGTAAAGGCAAGTTCAGGTTTGAACTTGATGTTCGCCTCCGTCAAATGACTCGACCATTCCTGCCACATCACTTCACGATAATGTTGGTCAAAGAATCCACCATAGGCCAAGAACGCAGCGGACAGGAGAACGTCACCAACGATGGTGCTCATTTCTGCATCGAAAGTACGACTTCCAGACTCCCAGCGACCCCTCTCGGAAGATAAACTCTCCAGGAGTTTCATGCTACGGTCGACCTTGCTCTGGACACGCTCCATCTCCGATTTGATGGCCTGGGTTTCGCTGATGAGAAGTGCGTATTCGTCCTTATATCGCGCAATTTTGGCCTCGAGTTCGCCGATCATGGCAATGATTGCTGCAGCTTGTTTTTTGGTCGTTTCGGCCTGATCCTCCAATGACTGCACTTCGTTACGCAAGGGTTCTACCTTGTCGAGAATCTCGGAGAAGCGAACCTGAGCCAAAGCCCACTTCACGAGCGGTCCGCAAGCTTTACTGGCATGGTAAACCGTCTCGTAGTTGTAATTTGACCGACTGAGGTAGTCTCTCTTCATCGTATCACGTAGTTGTTTGGTCATTTTCGTCGTGTCGAAGTTAACGATTCGTTGGATGAAATCGTCACGACGAATGATACCCTGAATCGTGCGCCAGCTGTCGATCTTGTGGCCTAAGATAGTGCAAACGGACTCCATGGCTATTTTGACAACCTCCGGGGGATTGGCCATGACACGAACTTCTTGAAGATACTGCCTCTTTATGTTGCTGACTGCTGATTGAGCTTCGACAACGGCGGGTTCAGCATCGGCCAGATCAGCCATGACGACAGCGCGGCGCTCCTCAATGTGGCGATCTTGATCAACCAATGCAGCCTGTATTTCGATCGAAGCAGCTTTCTTTTGCTCCGCTTCTTGCTGATCTGCCACCATGCGCTTGAGTTTGTCGTTCGCCTCAGCATCTTTCGCCTCAAGCTGCGACCGCTTGATAGCGAGACTTTTTCGGAGTTCTTCCACTTGAGCCACGGTGTCCTTCAACTTGTCCAAGCCAACATGAAGATGGCGTTGTTGCTCCTCTAATTCGTCGCGTTTCTCTGTGTAGAGCCTCACGTAGTGGTTGATGCTAGATGACCGACGATGAGATTTAGAATTCAGGATAGACTGCAAGTGCTTACAAGTCAAGGTAGTGACGGGGTGTCACATAATTATAGCGACCTTGACGGCGGCTTAGACGTTGGTTGATCTGGTGCAAGGAGGAGTGGACGTAAACTAGAGCATTGACGACAGCCGTCCTGTGTAGAGGTGGGATTGAAAGGCTGCGGTATGCAATAGGGAAGTACGCAGGTGGGTTATACGAAGGAAGGTCGAGATCAAGTGTGTGCGTAAACTCCATACCAACTTGGTAGAAGGCTTGATCGGACCAGTCACCGAACCAATCCAACACGCAGCGATTGAACAAAGCTGGAGAAGTGGCGGCTCGTGAAGCCAGACCGTTTTCGGGGGGATTCATCGTAAAGACGACATGCAAGTTCTTTGCAACCTGTTGTGTGAACCAGCGATAGAGCTCTTCTGGCGAGTCTAGCATTAAGCCATCACGCTGCGAGCCTTCCTTGCAAGCAGTCATCAGAGCTGCATGTTCATCGCCCTCAAAGAGACCTGGAACTTCGGCGTTCGCAAGGAGGGTGTTCATACGTTCCAAAAATCCGGAGTCAAGGACATTGGATTCGTCCATGATGAAACATATCTTCTCGCCTTTGCAGCCTGCTCGACGAAGAACAGTTCGCAAGTCATCGTCGAAGTCTTCTCCAGTATACTTGTTCGAGACCTTGATTTGGAAAATGCTGAGACCGTTCATCCAAGCCACAAACCTAGACAGTGTTGTCTACAAAATGTGAGCAAGATTGAGAGGTCTGACAGGCCTGAGAAAGGTGCTTACCTTGCCACTTCCGCTGACACCGATGAGCAGGAGATGACCTTGAATCTGACGGAAGACACGATCGATCCGCAAAACGTGGTCAAGGACGTCGTTGAAAAGAACAAGAGGAACATCCAACTCTTCCTCATAGAAGACTCGAAGGCGGGCCTTGGTGTATTCTCGAAGTGTTTCACGGTCAACTGGAATGTAATCTTTGGAAGTCCAGTTTGAGAACAAGATAGGCCGATGGAGGGCCTCATCCTGATTGATGGTGGGGAAATGCTCCATTGCGGCTCCGTCGATGTTCTCATCAGTCCATTGCTTTTCCTCCTCGGTGACAAGACGATCTTGGAAAAGACGCAACGCCTCATGTGCCCACACTCGAACAAGACCCTCGACAGAGAGAATCTCCAACGGGCGGATAGCTTCGTATATACCACGGATCCATCGCGTCAATTCACGTGGACTGTAAACATAGTGCGCTTGTACATCTGTTGTGAAACGTTTCTGTGATGCCAGGTAGAAGGCAACCATGGCGTCTGTGAGAGGCTCCGCATAGGCGCGTAGATTAGGCACGACCTTGAGGACAGCACGATTGTAGGTCCCATAGATCTGTTTCAAAGATATTTCGCCGGGATAATCGACCATAACGAGCGGGGCGTGTCGCAGGAATCGATGACTAAGAGGAACACGACCAGGGTCGGTCGGGGGATTGCAAGCACCCACAAATTGTATACGCTCCAACTTGACCCACGCCATATCACTGGCACGCCAGTAACCTCCGCACTCCACCAGTTGACGAAGGAAAGAGATAACTCGCTGAGTGCCGTATTTGTCGGCCGCGGGCAAGTTGATTTCGTCGCAGAATACGACGAGCCAACGGCCAATCTGTACAGGCGCAAGAATGACACCATTCGGCGTCTTTCGATACTCACAATATTGTTCGAAGGTTTTGAGGATAAGCTCCGGTGTTGTGGCGCTAGAGAAGTTAAGTCCGACGACCTCCATGTCGGGTAGTTTACGAAGGGCGCTGAATAACGTCATGGTTTTGCCGGAACCAGGAGGACCACAGAGCATTAGCGGCTTGTGTTCTGATAGCCACGAGTACAGCACTTCTTCGTGCCGCACTGTATCCATAGTGGGGACAACCACATCCGCTGCAGTCACCGCATGAGCTTCAATTTCAATGACTGGGACCTTCGATTGCCACGCAGACCATTCCCCGTTCGCAACTTGAACGTCGTAGTCGATGAGGGAGTTTCCATGCGCCATGGGTGGGAGATCGATGCTGGTTTGTTTACGCAAGAAATCGCCCATTTCAGCGCGTAGATCCAACTTCGCGTCACCAGAGAACGCCCAAATTATGCTGACGAGCAATCGTTTGGTCACATACTGTTCAACACGTTCTGGTGAAAGTGGGAAATCCGAATGCTGGAAGTTGTACTCTATGACATTGCGGACCGTCTTGTTGAGCAGGGAGAAAAGAGTATTCAGCGCGCGTGTGGCCGTGAAGTCCATGATATGCTCGATAGACTCCGCGAATGTCAAGGCAGCGCTAACGAGTTCGTCATCTGCGAAATAGCGTTCCAGTATGGACGCAATCTGTCGTTGCGTCGTAAGATTGGCGGAGGCGTTCGCGTCGGAGGGATCAGCACGACGGCCCAGTGCGTCGGTATCTTCATCGTCAGCATCTAAGGGAACAGACGCTAGAGCCGATAAATAGTTGCGGTACACCATCGATGGATCGACGACGTCTTCGCTGAACCAAATCATACCACAACGACTGACTGTGGCAAGCGTGGCGTATTTGAGATGTTCTACTTCGAACATGATTCGAACATTAGGGGGAAGGTTGAGACGTTCTCCATTGGGGAGAGTAAGGAGCTTGTTGTCGTCCAGCACGCTATTTAGATTCCATTGAGTCGACGCCTTATTCAAGACGGGCTGGCCTACCTGTTGAGATTCTCCACCCATTCGGGATCCACATCGCCATCGAAAATAATCCAATGTCGCTTGCCGCTTTCCCCACGTACATCATCGACGATTTTTCGAAGTATGTGGGTGAAAAGACCATCGTTCCATTCGCGAGTAGTCTGGTCCAAGGTTCCGTAGAGGGCATCCTTGTGCATGGCCTTGGGATCAATGACGTATGACACTCCTTCGATGCCATCCAACCTCTCAAGTGCGGCAAGAAGAACTTGCCATGCATTGGTTTTCCCGGTTCCAGAGGGGCCCACCATCATCAGACCATGCTGGATTTTCTGGATTTGGTAAAGTTGGAGGATCTTCGAAACCCAGCGTTCTCCATCAACCAAGCGGCGCTCGGCGCAAACTTTGAGGATCTGTTCACGCAAGGCATCCATATCAACTGGCATATAGTCAACGCCAGGGAAGACGTCCGCTAGAAGGCTATTTAATGAAACAAATCTAGTCAGCCTAGCTGTCAGTTTGGCATCACTGAGACTTGCCTTGTGAGAAGGGGAACATCATCTGCAACTAATTTGGGAACGATCGTCTCCGTGACACTCTGGATCACAATGATTTGCTCCGCGATATTGTCTGAAAGTCCTACAACATCATCATCGCCCTGCTCCGCGGTCCTTTGAAGACGTTCACGTTTCAATATACCGGCGCTAGAAAGTACGGCCTTCAGTGCCCGCAAACCGAAATCATAATGGGGCTGAGGTGACAGTTGTTCATCGCAGAGGTTGAAGAACGGAACAATTTTCGAAGCTAAGGATTCCGCGGTACGGAAGCCTTGAGAGAACAGCATGACTTGGGCAATGAGCTCCCGATCAGGACGCGTCATAGCCATTCTAAGTTGAAGTTAGTGATGAGGTTTCAAAGGCAGCATCATCAAAGAACTAACGGTCTGAAAAGCTTGGTCAAATTCGGTGGCAATTGTGAGCGACCAGCATAGTTTGGATTGGTCGTGATAAATATCCCTGACATTCACACAGATTAGTAGAATGCTCTGTACAGGCTTCAGAGAAGACACACCGATATTCTTGTTGATCTTCAAATTTTTCCCAACGAGCTCAATCTCAGTGTTAGGATTCTTAACCAAAGAAGCAAGACCTTGCTGAATGCTTTGCACTTGTTGGGATACCGCACTCAAAATACGCTCTTCAAGTCGATTGAATTCGTCGAAACATCCCCAGGCTCCGACCTGGCATAGACCGACAAAAATACGACCCATGGCCTGGAAGTCGAAGGTTTCGTCACAGCAGAACACAAGGACGAATCTTCCAAGCTGCACCCCGAGTGCTTTCACAGATTCAGTTTTACCTTGAAGGAGGGGTCAGGCTCGATCGCTCTTGGAATGAGAAACCTCCAACACACCTGTTCCAGCGGGCCCGAACGGCGCACCACCTAATTGATTATCCAGAGCTTGTGTCAAAGTCAAATACACTCTATCAGTGAGGGGCGTTTGAACTAGGCGGTCCGGAACGCCCAAGTACTCCCAACCATATGGGAATGATGCATCCGCGACCTTGATGGCCAGTCGTTCCAGAGGGTCCGCGGCATTACGGTCTAGGTAAAATCGCATCTGGTATAGCCATGTGAAGCCCTTGGGATCGAGGGTACGCTGCTGAATAAGTTCGCGGATAACGTCACGCTGATGGACGAGCTCAGTGATGAGGTGCTCGCATTTCCGGCGTGTGACGGGGTTCAGCTCTTGGAGGACGATGTCTGCGAGGAGATCTAGTGCTTGGTGAACCGTATCCAAAGGATCATCCGGTGTTTGACCGGCCTCTAAACAAGTTTCGACGGACGCCGTCCAAGCGACTTGGACAGCCAAGGTGACCAATTGCGCGGGAAATTTCTCCATCCATGGCATCAATTCGTCCATAGTGAGTTTGGAGCCCGTCCCATAGAAGACTTGGAGCTCGTTTACTGCAGAGCATAGTAAATCGGAAAGCGACAGGCGCATCATCGATTCAATCTTGGCCAACCAGTCATTGATCTTGGGATAATCCTTGAGAAGGATCGGTTGAGAAAACTGCACTTCCTCTCCTTCCCTCGACGCCATCCCCTGAATTTCAGTCAGATCGTCGTCCAACATTATCGTGGAGATACCAGCAAACATCTTCTTCAGATGCTTCATGATGCGGAGGATGTCTTTGCTGTTTCCTATGATTTCGAGGAGATCTTCGTCACCGACGAAGTAAAAGCGAGGGAAGGAGGATCGCTCTCGCTCCAGATATTCTCCCAATGCCTTCTGAATCTTGTGAAGTAGGTCTGCGAGACGTTCCAAGCTTTTTTGAATTCCTTGGATGTTCATGACGTCGGTTACGAAAGGGGATTTGTATACCCGTTTCATCACAGTCAGAAACTCGACGTTAATGCCTGAGAAACGGGAACTTTCCGTGGGGAGTAGATGCTTGATGTCGGCGCTACCAGAGAAGATTCCCTCCAAGTAAACCCACTGGCGTTGTACGTCGATCCAAACATCTGAATCCATGTAAGTGGCATGTTTACTGAGCATGAGCCAAGGAGTTTACCGAAAAGGACATGGATCCTATTGAGTTTCTCTTCCCACGAACCCGCCTGGAAAAATCGTCAAAAAACGTATGCAACATACATGAAGGCGTCATACTTCTTCCTCGAAAACTTAACAGGAGAGAATACAGTCAGTGCGTATCAAGTAACCAGTCAAGATGACCAACCTTTGTAGTAAGGCGATAGCTTCATAGCGGTGAGCGAGTTCAGGTTTTCGCTACACTTATTGAACAAGTCATCCCACCCCCTGCCAGTTGGATCAGGCTTCCATAGTGAAGCTATGAAGCAAGAGCATACCTAATCAAGCGGCATTTGTTCTGATAGTTGACGAGTTCAAGGGTATAGTTCGTCCATGTCTCCTTCACTTGCTTGATATACTCCTCGAGCGCCATCTATCGCTTCGTGAGCACGTGTAAAGGGAGACCAAATGATAAAATGATACCTCTCCTTGAGCTTGAATGATAACCTCCTTGATCAAGATCTCGTTCTTCTTCAAATCCATGTCGTACACATGACCGAGGGTCATGCTACGAGACAAATGAGTGGTGCAACAACAATCACGGCAAGAAAACGTACAGTGGCATGGCGATCTGTGACGGTAGCCTCAGAACCTTGAAGAGTTGCTTCCAATGCCTATCCTTCAGCGCCTCCGACTTGAGTTCCGAAACGATGGTGTTTGACTTCAGAAGGCCTTTCAACACATCCTGCACGTATTCAAACGCAGCATATTGCCTCATCCTGGTTGGCATTTCCTTTGTAGAGCTAAGAAGCCCGTCGATTTGCTGTCTCAGCTTCCTCGATTGCACAGTCGCCCATGAAAGCTCCCTCAGTTCCGAGATTTGACTCCAAATACCGGACAGGGCGGTCCAGACAGCCTTGAGATCGCGTAATTCTTCAAAGACCGGCTCCAAGCGCGTATGCCGCGTCAATTCTAGATCGAGCGCTTCTTTGGCTCTGCAAACGAGGTCGTACTCTTCCTGAACACGGTTCAGTTTGCCCTCAAATACGTTTATGGTGTTCATCGCTGTGTCTGCGCGCATGCTTCCTTGCACGGGACGAGTCTGCTCCCATTCTTGCAAGATGTCCACAATCTTGTTCTCCACAATCTTGTCCTCCGCGACAATCTTTAGTTGGAGACCCGCTACAAAAAGAGTATGTTGATACTTGCCTGAGAGGCCTAAATACTAACACTCACCTAGTTGCTCTTGAATTGAGTCGTTCTTGCGCTTCAATATCTCGTTATAGGCACTCCATTCTCCCCGAAGCTGGTCACTGTAGAGCCAGTCATCCGGGAATTGGTATCTGAATCGTTCCAGGGTCTTCTCCCCGTTGGCGCAAAGCTCGATCATAGGTCCCCATGTCTTGGTCTTCTTCTTAAGGTCTTGTACGAAAGTGATGAAAGTGACTGCGGCTGCAGTCGACGAATTAGCAGGAGCAAAAGCCTTTCAATCACATTAGAGGGGTGTCTGTCGCGGGGAGCCGTTAAGACTTACCTCCATGCTGGGCTGGGTGTCCAGAGGTAAAGCCTGGTGTATGTCGACGCGTCGTCTTTGCTGTCGGTTTGGTTGTTGGGGTCAATTTCTGATCCACGTGCATCCATATATAACCCTAACCTCGACGTTCTAGTGCACCTTTCTTGAACTCACTTCCACTGCACATCGTTGCCTACGCCCTCACCACATCTTGCTCATCATGTCAGGCCGCCAACAACGTGTGATGGTTCAGCCCATCGTGAGATATGTTTACTTTAGCACGCAGTTCACGTCGCTCACCCTCTTGACTAGAATGTGATCTTCAAAAATCTCCAACAAGTCAGTTCATTCACACCATTATCAGCGTGTTTTTACTCAATTTCCGATCTAGAAAACGAAGATTATGATCTGGCTATATGACAATATCGAGATGCGGATTGAGGGACGGATAATCGTGCGTTCTTCTCTGATATAGCGCTGCGAGGGCTGAGATGCCAGAGCGAGGAATCGTGAAATGCTTATTCCAAGAGCACCCGCCCTCCGCAGCCTATTCTTCAATCAGCGCGATACTCATGCTAGGATTGCTTGAACAGGGTTTCGATGAATTTATGAACCTCGTGATAGACGAAGCTGCAGAGGTGTATGTCAAGGACGTAAAACCTCGGAGAGAGCTAGGTCCGTTCTCTTTCGCGCTTTCCTAAGACTTTATAAACAATCACACTTTTAGGCCGTATCCTGCTCAAAGGCGATAATATTACGCTCATACAACCGGTAGTATGAGTTTCGCATCTGTATTGACCTCGTAGGCCCCCTGTTGTATAATCGTGCTTCTCTTTCTCCAAAATTACAAGTTATAAATGGGCAAGAGTCGGGTTAGATTCAGGGACTGCCGGCAGAGGGGACATTCAGGCTATGAACAGGAGATCATGTCAACACGGTAAAAATTGACAATGACTCGTCGCGTACCTTCTCCCTGCCCCACCCAACGATGCAACTCCAGCAGAACAAATGGCCGCACTCGGTCGAACAGCTATCTGTCCTCTCCTCTAAGCAGAGTGTGCAATTCCTGGCCGCTCTCAACGCGTCTGGAATTGAAGCTATATCCAACATTGTCCTCTCGTCCTCCTCGGCTGGCCTCGCCGGTTCGCCTTCTGGGTTCTCAGGTCCTAGGTAGGATGATACTGGTCGATCGTCGAGGAACATTTCCCTGGAATGTGGCACTGCATCTTCCTTGTCCGTGTTCTTTCCAGCTGCGGTTTTAGTAGACCATGAGTGGTTTTCTCGGATGGTTGTTATTAGGCGATGCAAGAGTCGAACGATCAATAAGAGCCCAAGTAAAGAATATGACGGCGGTCTCGTGTGTGGATTTTCAGGTATTGACGATATCTTCGCGTGAATGAGTAATAAGGTAATTGTAAAAGACACTTAACTCACATGTCGGATTCCAAAAACCCTCTTCACAACATCATAATATGTTCCTCTCAGGTAGAACACAGCGAGGTTAATCTCGAAAGCGACCTCCAGCCATGAAGGCAATGTTTTCAGAAGCTTTCCTATCCGTGGGTAACGTTCTCGAAGAGAGTGCGCGCTTGCCAGTCTACCGAGCGCATATGCAGAAAGTGTCGGCAGGAGAATAAGCCCTGCGCGTGTTCGAGATGGAGGTGGCAACCGGTCACCGGAGGAAATTTGCCAAATATCGGTGTACTCCTCCCCAAGAGTTTGTACGGCTATAAGACCTCAACATTCAAAGTTCTGAGTCCCAACGGAAGACGACGAACCTCGTCCAGTTGTTACACCATGATATAGCAACCCCACTAGCAAGGCGACTTCCTTATCCCACCTAGTTAACCATCTCGTTCCTGAAAGCAATTTAGTTCTCATTTCAGCGATCCGTTTCACGGCAGACCGACCAAGCCACGATCGGAGAACACTTTCTGTCTGTTCCCTCAATGATGAGACATGATATATATCCCGTTGGTTGGCCCTGACTGTAGATAAAGTCGGTTGCAGCTCAATGAGACAATTATCGCGGATACATACTAATTTGAGCCTGCTGGGCTGGAGGGAATGAGGGTAGAGACATGTACTTAGAAGCCGTTTATTAGGCGAA